>JAEIFP010000174.1:0-63954 GCA_018903935.1 Drosophila insularis | reverse complement strand
TATTTATATATTTATATATTTATATATTTATATATTTATATATTTATATATTTATATATTTATATATTTATATATTTATATATTTATATATTTATATATTTATATATTTATATATTTATATATTTATATATTTATATATTTATATATTTATATATTTATATATTTATATATTTATATATTTATATATTTATATATTTATATATTTATATATTTATATATTTATATATTTATATATTTATATATTTATATATTTATATATTTATATATTTATATATTTATATATTTATATATTTATATATTTATATATTTATATATTTATATATTTATATATTTATATATTTATATATTTATATATTTATATATTTATATATTTATATATTTATATATTTATATATTTATATATTTATATATTTATATATTTATATATTTATATATTTATATATTTATATATATTTATATATTTATATATTTATATATTTATATATTTATATATTTATATATTTATATATTTATATATTTATATATTTATATATTTATATATTTATATATTTATATATTTATATATTTATATATTTATATATTTATATATTTATATATTTATATATTTATATATTTATATATTTATATATTTATATATTTATATATTTATATATTTATATATTTATATATTTATATATTTATATATTTATATATTTATATATTTATATATTTATATATTTATATATTTATATATTTATATATTTATATATTTATATATTTATATATTTATATATTTATATATTTATATATTTATATATTTATATATTTATATATTTATATATTTATATATTTATATATTTATATATTTATATATTTATATATTTATATATTTATATATTTATATATTTATATATTTATATATTTATATATTTATATATTTATATATTTATATATTTATATATTTATATATTTTTATATATTTATATATTTATATATTTATATATTTATATATTTATATATTTATATATTTATATATTTATATATTTATATATTTATATATTTATATATTTATATATTTATATATTTATATATTTATATATTTATATATTTATATATTTATATATTTATATATTTATATATTTATATATATTTATATATTTATATATTTATATATTTATATATTTATATATTTATATATTTATATATTTATATATTTATATATTTATATATTTATATATATTTATATATTTATATATTTATATATTTATATATTTATATATTTATATATTTATATATTTATATATTTATATATTTATATATTTTATATATTTATATATTTATATATTTATATATTTATATATTTATATATTTATATATTTATATATTTATATATTTATATATTTATATATTTATATATTTATATATTTATATATTTATATATTTATATATTTATATATTTATATATTTATATATTTATATATTTATATATTTATATATTTATATATTTATATATTTATATATTTATATATTTATATATTTATATATTTATATATTTATATATTTATATATTTTATATTTATATATTTATATATTTATATATTTATATATTTATATATTTATATATTTATATATTTATATATTTATATATTTATATATTTATATATATATTTATATATTTATATATTTATATATTTATATATTTATATATTTATATATTTTATATATTTATATATTTATATATTTATATATTTATATATTTATATATTTATATATTTATATATTTATATATTTATATATTTATATATTTATATATTTATATATTTATATATTTATATATTTATATATTTATATATTTATATATTTATATATTTATATATTTATATATTTATATATTTATATATTTATATATTTATATATTTATATATTTATATATTTATATATTTATATATTTATATATTTATATATTTATATATTTATATATTTATATATTTATATATTTATATATTTATATATTTATATATTTATATATTTATATATTTATATATTTATATATTTATATATTTATATATTTATATATTTATATATTTATATATTTATATATTTATATATTTATATATTTATATATTTATTATTTATATATTTATATATTTATATATTTATATATTTATATATTTATATATTTATATATTTATATATTTATATATTTATATATTTATATATTTATATATTTATATTTTATATATTTATATATTTATATATTTATATATTTATATATTTATATATTTATATATTTTATATATTTATATATTTATATATTTATATATTTATATATTTATATATTTATATATTTATATATTTATATATTTATATATTTATATATTTATATATTTATATATTTATATATTTATATATTTATATATTTATATATTTATATATTTATATATTTATATATTTATATATTTATATATTTATATATTTATATATTTATATATTTATATATTTATATATTTATATATTTATATATTTATATATTTATATATTTATATATTTATATATTTATATATTTATATATTTATATATTTATATATTTATATATTTATATATTTATATATTTATATATTTATATATTTATATATTTATATATTTATATATTTATATATTTATATATTTATATATTTATATATTTATATATTTATATATTTATATATTTATATATTTATATATTTATATATTTATATATTTATATATTTATATATTTATATATTTATATATTTATATATTTATATATTTATATATTTATATATTTATATATTTATATATTTATATATTTATATATTTATATATTTATATATTTATATATTTATATATTTATATATTTATATATTTATATATTTATATATTTATATATTTATATATTTATATATTTATATATTTATATATTTATATATTTATATATTTATATATTTATATATTTATATATTTATATATTTATATATTTATATATTTATATATTTATATATTTATATATTTATATATTTATATATTTATATATTTATATATTTATATATTTATATATTTATATATTTATATATTTATATATTTATATATTTATATATTTATATATTTATATATTTATATATTTATATATTTATATATTTATATATTTATATATTTATATATTTATATATTTATATATTTATATATTTATATATTTATATATTTATATATTTATATATTTATATATTTATATATTTATATATTTATATATTTATATATTTATATATTTATATATTTATATATTTATATATTTATATATTTATATATTTATATATTTATATATTTATATATTTATATATTTATATATTTATATATTTATATATTTATATATTTATATATTTATATATTTATATATTTATATATTTATATATTTATATATTTATATATTTATATATTTATATATTTATATATTTATATATTTATATATTTATATATTTATATATTTATATATTTATATATTTATATATTTATATTTATATATTTATATATTTATATATTTATATATTTATATATTTATATATTTATATATTTATATATTTATATATTTATATATTTATATATTTATATATTTATATATTTATATATTTATATATTTATATATTTATATATTTATATATTTATATATTTATATATTTATATATTTATATATTTATATATTTATATATTTATATATTTATATATTTATATATTTATATATTTATATATTTATATATTTATATATTTATATATTTATATATTTATATATTTATATATTTATATATTTATATATTTATATATTTATATATTTATATATTTATATATTTATATATTTATATATTTATATATTTATATATTTATATATTTATATATTTATATATTTATATATTTATATATTTATATATTTATATATTTATATATTTATATATTTATATATTTATATATTTATATATTTATATATTTATATATTTATATATTTATATATTTATATATTTATATATTTATATATTTATATATTTATATATTTATATATTTATATATTTATATATTTATATATTTATATATTTATATATTTATATATTTATATATTTATATATTTATATATTTATATATTTATATATTTATATATTTATATATTTATATATTTATATATTTATATATTTATATATTTATATATTTATATATTTATATATTTATATATTTATATATTTATATATTTATATATTTATATATTTATATATTTATATATTTATATATTTATATATTTATATATTTATATATTTATATATTTATATATTTATATATTTATATATTTATATATTTATATATTTATATATTTATATATTTATATATTTATATATTTATATATTTATATATTTATATATTTATATATTTATATATTTATATATATTTATATATTTATATATTTATATATTTATATATTTATATATTTATATATTTATATATTTATATATTTATATATTTATATATTTATATATTTATATATTTATATATTTATATATTTATATATTTATATATTTATATATTTATATATTTATATATTTATATATTTATATATTTATATATTTATATATTTTGGAAATAAATGGTTTTGGAAAAGCTTGACGCTGATACACGGCCCAGGTGGATTAAGCGCAGCATGGACAACGAGCCGCCGACACTAGAGGAATTCTTCAAGTTCTTAGACGATCGTTGTGAGGAGTTAGAGCTCAGCAAACGGAAGATTGCGGCTCGAGCCAAAACGCCAGCGCCAATCACACATACCAAAAGCGTAACAAACCACCAAAATGGTTGCAATTCAAGATGGCAGCTGCACCAAATGCCAGGCGACAGATCATAATCTGTATAGCTGTCAACAATATTTGGATCTAACAATCGCACAACGTCGTACATTCATCATGGAAAAGGGTTTATGTTGTAATTGCCTAAAATCAGGGCATATGGTCATAAACTGTCCATCATCATTCGCTTGCAAGTGTTGTAAAGGTAAGCACCATTCTCTGGTCCACGATCCAGATAGATCAATGGCTTCAAGGACCTTGCAACTTCTCCAGGTTAAAGGGAGAACCAGCGTTGTCCAAACACTTCTCATCATAAGTTGTCTACATCAAGTTTTGAGGCTCATAATAGGAGTGCACCAGAAAAGGTTTAAATCGGAGGATATTGCCTACTGCAACGGGTTATGTTCAAAAGGTAAATGTATCTGAACGATGCATTCAAGCACTTGGATTGCCACAGTCGGCATCATCAATTTTGGTCACGGGAATCTCCTTGGTTCAGGCTGACACCACAAGGGGAGCAGCACGCTTCAGATCAAGTCAAGGTATTCAAACAATCAGTTAAAGGTACAGGCTCATGTTCTTGGCAAAATCACATCAATACTGGAAAGGTAGAACATTGACGCATCGGCACTTGACGCGTCAGCAATCTCTGCTTCGCCTAGAGCTTTGCCCGGCACTGCTCCTAAGTCAACTCATACGTTAGATAAAGGCGGCACTTCTACATCAAAAGGTCACGGTTTTTGCATAGTGCGATTCCACAATTGTACTCTATTGGCACCCTCACGACTAAAGACATCTGTTGGGAACAGAACTTCGGAAATTCTGGACACTATTCCAAGCCATTATTGGTGTCATGTGAACTCCTAATCGAATCCAGATCGAATTGCAGACCTAAAAGTCTTTTAGTTATGGTGGAATGGCCCGTCATGGCTACGTGACGTGGATCCATTTATGATAAGGTTAAACAACACACAAGTCTGTTTAAATATTTCAGAAAAGGATGTACAAAAGGAGGTCAAAATTAATTGCCTAACTGCATTAATAGATGCAGCTCCTGATCATTAACTTGATTGTCTTGTTCAACGAGTATCTTCATGGTTGACGCTCGTTCGTACGGTTGGCTATATTCTACTCTTTCTACGGCGTACTAAGGGTCCATTTAGGGACAATGGCTCAAACTCTCTTTCGTTTGAGAAAATCACCACGGCACGCATTGTATGCTTGCTATTGCTACTATCAATTGCCACGTGTAAGTAAACCATTGCGAAGTCGATCTCAGTTGGCTAAACTCTCGCCAACAATAGACAAGGACGGTCTACTCAGGGTTGGAGAACGCTTGCAACACTCGCAATTGTCCACAGCCACCAAGCTGATACTTGAATTCGAAAACGGTCAACCTGCACCCTGTCGTCTGGATATTTGGCGCAAGGAACTTGATAGGGAAAGTCACACACGACTGTTTGGCTTGTTTTCGACAACGGCAATATACATCACATCAAAGGATGGCTGATCTACCCAGCATTCGTGTCACTCAGACACTTCCATTTGTAAACACTGGATATGATGCTGTGATGTGAGGATGGAAAATTGTGCAAACCGCGCATTGGAAAGAGCTAAAAATGCCTATTTGTTTGCCTTGTCACATCGGCAATCCATCTGGAACTTGTAACAGATCTGAGGACCGACTGCTTTTTGCAGCGCTAAGAAGTTTTGTCTCGTTGCGTGTCTATAGCGACAACGGAACGAACTCCATTGGGGCTAAACGCTCGCTTGATGAAATGCACAAGCTGCTGGCATCTCAACAACACATTAAAAAGGTTACGAACGCTCTGACGAATGATTGCATACAATGGGCATTCATTCCGCCACATGCCCCTCATTGGGGAGGAAAATGGGAAATGGGAAATGGAAAATGCGCCTCATGGGGCAGTCAGATGCGTAAAGCGGCATATTCGCCGAGTCATTGGGAAATCTACACTCACCTACGAGCAGATGCGAACTCTTCTTGCACAACTCAGCGCAGTGGTCAACTTCCGATCTTTGTGCTATAACTCGGACACAGATTATTTGTCGCCTGCACACTTCTTGATCGGCAGACGCCTCACAACCTTATCAGAGGCAGACATACGCTACATCCCCGTGGGTTGTCTTGGATATTGGCAAGGCTTCTGGAAGCAATAGCACCAGGAGTTTTTTACCGCATTGCAACAGCGTCCAAAGTGGACCACTATAGCACCAAACATATCAGTCGGAGATGTGGTGCTTGTAAAAAAATCTTACACCCCACCAGCTCATTAGCATCTGGCGCCAATTCTCGAAGCCTACCCAGGCAAGGATCAATTACCTACGGCCAACTCCGCCCTTATGGACCGCCTAGTAAAACTCGTTTATATTTGGTAAATCGGTAGAAATGAAAAAGACAGTTAGTCTTAGTGTACCGAATTTGATTTTGTTAGTCAAAAAATTGTGAGGCAATCGGTTTTTTCTAAATTATGGAAGCGGAAGTGGGTTATAATCTACGCGAATACTAAACAAATGCTCGTACCAAATTTGGCTTTTACTATGTTGGTTTTCGAGAAAATCTGTTTTATTAATTTTGCGGGGGCGGAAGTGAGCGTGTTTTTAAACAAACAAAATCTGCGCACGTACTAATCCAGTACACATACCGTTTAGTATAGTGTTTGAAAAAACGGTTTGAAACAAACTCGAAAACTGTACATACCACACGAGACTACATACCAAATTTGGTGGCTAGATCCACACTTCTGTTGATGCTGATCAAGAATATATATACTTTATGGGGTCGGAAAAGCTTCCTTCTGCCTGGTACAAAGTTATTTACATTTTGGCGACTATAATATACCATTTTATCCTATGGGTGCATGGTATAAAAAGCGGTCAAGTCGGTGTAGCTGAATGGCGTAAAATTTGATGGTTTGATCGATACGGGCTCAGATGTCACTATTGTATAGAACTCCTTTCTTAAATACTTAGGTAAGATTGTAAGATAGTAGAGAGCAACACTATGGACGTTATTTTGGGATACAACTTCGTGGAGAAGTTTAGAGTATCAATCGATGAGCGTGGATATACATTTATCAGTCTGGTTGAAGACACCAAATCGGAAGAAAAGTATCCTGACAATTGGTACAATGTTTTGACATCTCATGTAGTTATTCGGCTCCTCCGCAATATCAAAAGTAGGTTGAAGCGTTTATACGGGATAGCTATCAGCCGAATGAAGAAACAGTACACTGCCCTATTGAGTTAAAAATTGTACCAGATGGCGCAATAATCCCAATCAGGCAGTCACCAAGTCGCTTGTCAGCACTAGAAGCAGAAGCGGTTAAAAATCAAGTTGATGAGTGGGAAGAAAATGGAATAGTTGCGGATTTGTGTAGACTACAGGAAGCTAAACAACATGGTCTTAAAAGATTGCTTTCCAATTTCTTTAATGGATGAAGTGCTTGAGAGATTGCGAGCAGCTAGCTTTTATACGATTATGGATTTATAAAATGGTTTCATCCATGTGCCCATAGAGGAAACAAATCATATACGGCGTTTGTTACTAGAGTTTGTTTATTAGAGCGCCAGTTGGATTTCCTAATTCTCCTGGAAGCTGCAGCAGAGTATGATTGGAAAATAAAATGGGGAAAATGTAGTTTTTTAGGTCACGGAATTTAAGATGGAAATATTTGGCCCGGTAAAAATAAAACGATGGCGATCAGTCGTTTTGAGGTACCCACAAATGTCAAACCAATTCAAACAATTGCAGCGTTGCAGCAATTGAAGACGCCGATAATAAATGAACCAGAGTATTCTATTCTCGCGAGGCACCAACAGAGCTGCACACGGATGTTTCAAAAGATGGTTTTGAGCGGTACTACTTCAGCTATTTGACAATAATTACAAGAAAAGCATCGGAAACATATTCGAAAAGGCATAGCTAGGAAATTAAATTATAAAGCTTAAGCAATCATATTTAATTTCATTGTAATTTTAGAAGAAACCTTTCCTTTCTTAAATATTAAATGTTAACAAAATAAATACAGACGGATTTTAAACTGCTTGTCTGGTATAATTCAACGTTTCTAGATTCAAAACTTTTCGGACTTGAGAAACAATAGAACTCAAGGTAAATTAAACTATTCAATAAGAGGGACTAAAACTAGTAGTATAAAAGAGAGTTTAATAGTTACATGTTATTAATTATTATAGAAGGTACTATCATAAAAAAATATCGAAGGAATATCATATAAATCAAGTTAATTTTTTTTATACCCTTGCAGAGGGTATTATAAAATTGGTCAGATGTTTGTAACTCACAGAAGGAGACGTTTCCGACCATATAAAGTATATATATTCTTGATCAGCATGAGAAGCTGAGTTGATATAGCCATGTCCGTCTGTCCGTCCGTCTGTGCGTATGCCTTTTACTCAGGCATCTTAAGAGCTATCAGGATGAAATTTTTTTTGCGGCTTTTTATTACCTGGGAAAAATAAAATATGAAAATTGGGAGAATCGGACCACTATATCATATAGCTCTGGAGGAAACATTTTTGCAAAAATTGGAGTAACGCCATGAAATTTACCAATATGATAGTATTATATATAAAATCTCAGATCTCAAAATTTGAATCTGATCAGATATATAGAACACAAGTTACAGCCGATATAAATCGGTTCGGCTTGCTGCCTAATACGTCATCATCAAATCAACAGAGCACACGCCTGCACACATACAGACGCAACGCTACATAAACTATATGTGTATGCGTGCGAATCGCGGCATGCGCGTAAAAGGGGATGGGGAAGAAGAAGAAGAAATTGAAATGATATTTGAAAGGTTCTGTGCATTAATGAATTGAGATACAGAAAAAGAGTTTGGTTTGGCTTGCTGCCTACTACGTCATCATCAAATCAACAGAGCACACGCATGCACACATACAGACGCAACGCTACATAAACTGTGTGGCGTGTAGCTTACCGAGGCCACCATAGATCGGTATTCTGGTGGAATGACAACATTTCAGAAGCACGGCGGGCTTGCTTTAGGGCAAGAAGGTGTTACCAACGGGCGCGAAAAAGGAATGATGGTAGCTGGCCCGCTCTCCATGTAGTTTTTGCAAGAATTCGTAAGGCATTAAAACGGGCCATACATTCCAGCAAACGGGAATGCTTTCTTGAGCTGTGCGACTCAGCAGATAAGGACCGCTGGGGCAAGGCCTATAAGATTGTAGTCAAACGTGTGTATGCAAATAAAAAAACTGCACCAACAAATCCGGAGCAGCTGCGGGATATTGTAGAATCACTGTTTCCAGCTAGTAGCGACGCACTTACGGCCAGAAGACCGATGCAGACACATTTTGCTGTTGATGAAGTCTCAAATGAGGAGATAAAGGCCGCGGCTGGACGCCTCAACCCTAGCAGACGGCATACCAAACCGCGCCGTAATGACATTGAATCCAGAGATATTTGCACAGATGTATTCACAATGTGGGACTCAGATTAGCGGCGCAAAAAACAGAGGCCGTACTAATCTCAAGCAGAAAACTTGTTGAGACAGCACAAATTACCGTTGAGGGGACTACGGTCCAGTCCAAAAGAGCTATCCGCTATCTTGGCGTGTGGATAGACACTCGACTAAGCTTCCGAGAACACCTAGCGAACATCCAGGAGAAGGCGTCTGTATGCGTGCGTTCGTTGTCGAGGATTCTTCTAAACACGAGGGGCCCAAAACAGGAGACGAGAAAGCTGCTGACGACAGTACACAGCTCCATTGTTCTCTATGCGGCTCGGATCTGGAAATCGGCTTTGCTTGTAGAAAGCTACAGCAGGGGCATACGGTCAACCCACAGACTTTGTGCACTCAGAGTCTGCTGCGCGTTTACAACAGTATCTGACGACGCAGTATTAGTGTTAGCGGGGATGATGCCAATTGTAGTAATCCAGTACACATACCGTTTATACTACCGTTTAGTATAGTGTTTGAGAAAATCTGTTTTATTTAATTTGCGGGTGCTGTAGGGGTCGTGGCAAAAGTTTGAAACAAATTCGATAACTGTACATACTACACGAGACTACATACCAAATTTGGTGCCTCTAGCTCTTATAGTCTCCGAGATATAGGTGTTCATGCGGACGGACGGACATGGCTAGATCGTCTCGGCTGCTAATCAAGAATATACATACTTTTTGGGGTCGGAAAAGGTTCCTTCTGCCTCTAATACATAGTTATATACATTTTGGCGACTATAATATACCATTGTACACTATGGGTGCATGGTATAAAAAGCGGTCAAGTCGGTGTCGCTGAATGGCGTAAAATTTGACGGTTTGATCGATACGGGCTCAGATGTCACTGTTGTAAAGAACTCCTTTCTTAAATACTTAATTACGATTGTAAGATAGTAGAGAGCAACACTATGGACGTTATTTTGGGATACAACTTCGTGGAGAAGTTTAAACTTAAAAGTATCAATCGATGAGCGTGGATATACATTTATCAGACTGGTTGAAGACACCAAACCGGAAGAAGAGTATGCTGACAATTGGTACAATGTTTTGACATCTCATGTAGTTATTCGGCTCCTCCGCAATATAAAAAGTAGGTTGAAACGTTTATACGGGATAGCTATCAGCCGAATGCAGAAACGGTACACTGCCCTATTGAGTTAAAAATTGTACCAGATGGCGCAATAATCCCAATCAGGCAGTCACCAAGTCGTTTGTCAGCACTAGAAGCAGAAGAGGTTAAAAATCAAGTTTATGAGTGGGAAGAAAAAGTAATAGGGCGCAAATCCACTTCGAATGTTGCTAGCAGAGTTGTAGTTGTAAAGAAGAAAGACAATTTTTTGCGGATTTGGAAGATTGCTTTCCAGTTCCTTTAATGGATGAAGTGCTTGAGAGATTGCGGGCAGCTAGCTTTCATACGATTATGGAATTATAAAATGGGTTCATCTATGTGCCCATAGAGGAAGCAAATCATATACTGCGTTTGTTACTAGAGAAGGATTATACGAGTTTATTAGAGCGCCATTTGGATTTCCTAATTCTCCTGGAAACTGCAGCAAAGTATGATTTGAAAATAAAATGGGGAAAATGTAGTTTTTTGCAAAAACGCATAAACTTTCTAGGTCACGGAATTTAAGATGGAAATATTTAGCCCGGTAAAGATAAAACAATGGCGAACAGTCTTTTCGAGGTACCCACATATGTCAAACCAATTCAGACAATGGCAGCGTTGCAGCAATTGAAGACGGCGATAATAAATGAACCAGAGTATTCTATTCTCGCGAGGCACCAACCGAGTTTTTTTTTTTTTTCGTTTAATATATATATATATTTGTTGAATCTAATCTTAAATTAGAGCCTAACAACAAGTTTGAGATATTTTTCTTAGACTAGTACTTAAGATAAATCCTGGGGATATTGCATGCGGCCCTAAACACTTGTTATTGGGTTGGTCTGTCATTTCTTTTAAGACGAGTTCTATTATTAGTTCGCGTAAGGGAATTGGCAAGAACATTTGGGTGTGCATCCAGTTTCGCAGAATACTTTAGTTGTTGAGTACCTATTTCAGATTTTACGCTAGGTATATTTAGATCATTTTGAATGTTGTCGTTTCGTATATACCACGGGGCCCCCGTGATTGATCTTAAAATCTTCGACTGCGCTCTTTGTATAATATCGACATTGCTGGTAATTGCATTTCCCCATAGTACGGCTCCGTAAGTCCAGATGGGTTTCAGTATGGAGTTGTATAGGAGGACTTTATACTCCAGACGTAGAGGGGACCGAGCATTGATGATCCAATGTAGGCTACTCGCTTTCAGTTTAAGCTGTGACTTTTTTGCTTCGATGTGCTTGCGCCAAGTTAGTCTTCTGTCTAGGTGGATGCCAAGGTAAGTGACATCCACGGCTTGAGGAACTGGTACGTTGTTTAGCATTAGAGCTGGACAGTTTCTTCTGTTAAGCGTAAATGTAACATGTTTGCATTTCTGCTCGTTGACCCGGATACGCCAGGTTGCTAGCCATTCCTCTACCACCTTAAGGTGTTCCTCTAGTTTTGCAGAGGCTTGTATTGGGCATTTGGATCTGCTAAGGATTGCCGTGTCATCGGCAAAAGTGGACGTTGTAAGTCCTAAACTCGTTGGTAAGTCTGCAGTGTACAGCAGGTAGAGCAATGGGCCGAGTACACTGCCTTGCGGTACACCAGCTTTGATTTCAAAATCAGCGGAGACGGAGCCATTACATCTTACAGCGTATTTCCTATTGTAAAGGTAAGATTCCATGAGTTTGTGTGTGTACTGTGGCAGTTTTTGCCGGATTTTGAACATCAGACCCTCCAGCCAGACTCTATCGAAAGCCTGGGCAACGTCGAGAAAGATAGCCGCACAGTATTCTTTTAGTTCGAGTGCTGTTCGTATTTCGGATGTTATGCGATTGACTTGTTCAATTGTACCATGTTTTTCGCGGAAGCCAAACTGGTGTGAAGGGATTGTGTTCTCCGATGCCAGAAATGAGTTTAGGCGGATCTGCAGGACCTTTTCAAAAAGCTTCGAAAGACATGGCAGCAAACTAATCGGCCTATAGGATGATGGCTGGGTTTTGTCCTTTCCCACTTTAGGAATCATGATGATAGTGGACTTTTTCCATGTTCTTGGGAAGTAGCCAATTTTTATTATAGCGTTGAACAGTTTGCAGATATATTGTATTGCAATGATAGGGAGTTCTAGGATCATTTTCGGTGTGATTAGGTCATGGCCAGGGGCTTTTTTCGGCTTTCTGTGGTTTTTAATAACTGCAGTGATCTCGTCCGATTGGAGTTCCGAGTACTCACTATCCGTTAATGTGTTCGAAGGGGGAAGTACAGATTAGTTTTATGTTGGATTTGGCTGGAAAACCATTTTAAGATGTGTGGCAAATACGGATGTCCTCTCTTCGTCACTGCGGGCCCATCCACCGGTTGGACTCCTTATCGGTTAAATTGTCTCTGTAGGAGCGCTTAAAGTTGGGTGGGCTTTCCACAGAGGATGTTTAGTGCTGGTTGGACTGAGCTTTTCTATGTATTTCCTTTGAGCCCAGCTTTCCTCTTGTCTTAACGCCTTGGAGAGGTTGCGATTAGCTTGCCTTAGGCGAAGTTTTGCTGCTGGTGATCGAGTAATCTGCCATTCTCTTCTTAGACGTCGTTTTTCCGTTACTAATTGTTCTATCCGCCGGTTCGTAGGCCTGTCAACAGGTTTGGTGTAAGAAGAGGCATGTGGAGTAGATACTCTTGCTGCAGCTCCCATCATCGACTCAAGTGCAGAGACGCACATATCAATGTCCTCTGCAGCATCCAGTTTCGGCGAACAGTCAATGTGGGCACTCATGTACATTTTAAATTTAAGCCAATTTGTTTTGTTGTTTGTAAGCCTATACGGGCGATCAAGTACTTGAGGTCTTGTTAATAAACAGCACTGGGGAGTGATCGGAAGTTAAATCTAGTAGTGTTTCCGCAGTGATCCGATTACGTGGAATCCTCTTGGTTACTGCGAAATCAATCAAGTCAGGCACTTTCTGTGGATCTGTGGGCCAATAAGTAGGCCTACCCGGTGAGACGCAATCCATCTTATTGGGAGGGTTGACTATTGTGTTGTACAACTGCTTTCCTTTAGGATTTACCAGGCGAGATCCCCAGTGCGTATGTTTGGCGTTATAGTCCCCTGCTGCAATGAAGCGATCTCCGAGTGTGTTAAAGAAATCGATAAATTCCTTTTCAGAGATTGAGAAGCGTGGTGGGCAGTACAGGGCGACCAGTGTAGTGTTGCCGCAGCTGGTTTGGACGGTTATAGCAGTTGCTTGTAGGTGCTGTGTTTCAAATCTGTTGAGGAACCAGGTTTTTATACAGTTTTTGATTAGGATACCGGTCCCGCCATGAGCTTTTCCGTCTGGATGGTTTGTTGCGTAGAAGGTATATTTTGGTATTTGAAAATTATTTTTTGATGTTAAATGTGTTTCCGAAATCAGCAAAACGTCGATTTCACTTGAGTCTAGGAATAGTTGCAGTTCATTTTTGTGCTTGGAGATGCCGTTAGCATTCCAAAGACATAGACGTAGGGAAGCCATTATTTATTCTCGATAAGCTTCTGGATAAGCAGGTTTTGATTCCGCATCAGTTCGTGCATACAGTTTTGCATGAACGTCATAAAAGTGGTCATGTTTTGATTGAGTGAGATCAATAGGGCCTCTAGACCACCTGGAGTTTGCTGGCCAAGCTCTGGTGCGCTAGGTTGCGGATTCTGTAGATGGCGGAGTGACGGGGTCTCTTTCGCGGGCTCCGTCTGTCCAGTTCGGAGCACACTAGCGAAGGATACACTAGGACTGGTTGTAGCAGTCATATTGGATGATCTAACAGCCTTGGCGAAGAAAACCTCCGGTGTAGTTTTGGAGGCGTTGAAGATGATTTTTGGTCCAGCTGGGGGTTTGCGCCCGTTTAGGTGTGATTTAAGATCCTTAAAGGACATCCTCTGTAGTTGAGCGTGTGGTTCCCTCCACAGTTGCTGCATAGTCTCAGTGCGACGTTGTTTCTGTCCTTGGTGCAAATTCCATCTTCATGATGTTCGCCGCAGCCAACACACACTGACCTAAGATTGCAATTGTTAGAGGTGTGGTTGTATTCCTGGCAGTTTTTACACTGCGGTGGTTGGCGTCTCTTATGGGGCTCCTCTACGGTGATTCTTCTGTGCAATAGAAGCTGTAGGTTGTAGATCGGGTGCACTTCATTTGGCTTCGACCGCTTTGCATCTGGTTGGAGCTCGATTTTAAAGAGCGGCTGTGCGACTTTGTTCCTGTTGATGATGTTGACAACGGACTTGACCGCAAACCCTTTTTCGACCAACGCGTCTGCTATTTCTTGAATAGGGACCGATGGCTCAATCCCCTTTAACACAACCTGGAGCCCTTTACTGCTTTTTAGTTGGTAGGTATAGAAGTTGATGTTAGCATTACGGAGGTACTTTTCGATGATGCGGAAATTGTCCTCAGTTTGGGCTTGACATTTAATTTCTTTAATGTTACCCCTATTGAGAGGGGTTACGACAAAGTTATTTGCCCCTACTGTTTCTACTAGCTTCGAAATCAGGGCGCTGCAGTTGGCTCCACGGATGTATAAAGGGGGTGGTCTAGCCGATTTAACTTTATCTACAGCGCCGGCTAGATCGTCTTGCTGATCGGCAAGAATTTTAAAACGATTCCCGCTAAGGGGTGCTACTCGTTCATTTGGTTTGGTTATTTTCGGCGGATTGCCACTTTTTTTCTTTTGCGGGCTTAGCTTCCGCTTAGTTATTTTAATATATCTGTCCATTCCAGTTTGGACAGAAGTCGTTGGGTTTACTATTGTGGCTGACTCTGGGCGACTTGTCGTTGACGGCTTGAGGCAGGTCAATACTTCGGCAGACGTTGCAGTAGTTGCTGTCAACGAGCTGACGGTGCTGATTGGTGCAATCGGTGACCCAGTTATCGATATTGATGGAGAAGCACACTGCTCTCTCCACGGTAGGTTGCTGTTAATTGCTGAGTGGCTGGCACTTTCGGTGTTATTGCTTACGTTAGCATTCGGTGGGGTCGGCGACACCACCGAAAAGTACGCGTTGTTGCGTTGGACCGAGAGTCGACGCTCACGTTGTTGTTGTATAATTAGTTCTTGTAGCTGTTGCTGGTGGGGATCGAGAGAGCTTGGGCCCGAATTGGTGGACATGGCTTTTGTAAAAATTACGCACTTTGTTGTTGCAACTTAGTATTTATTGCTATTAGAGCAACCTAATAGTAATAAAAACACGTCTGCACAAGGCGGCAGTTGAATTGGAATTGAACCGAGCTGCACACGGATGTTTCAAAAGATGGTTTTGAGCGGTACTACTTCAGCTATTTGACAATAATTACAAGAAAAGCATCGGAAAAATATTCGAAAAGGCAAAGCTACATTCCTAAAGTCAAGGCAGCATATATGGCGTTAAAAAAATTTCGACATTATTTGGTATGGATTCCTATGAAATTGGTGACAGACTGCATTGCAATTAAACAAACTACGACAAAGCTGGACATCCAAGGGGAGGTACCGTAATGTATATTGTATCTATAAGATTTCAATTTGAACGTGGAGCACCGAACAGCAGTTAAGATGCAACAGTCTTGCTTAGTAATAAGATAAAATAACAGTGTTTTTAAAGAAGGCACAGCAGACAGATGATCATATTATCGCAATTTTAGAGATACTAAAGCAGCAACAATATAAAAACTTCAACGTGAAAGGTGGTTTGTTATTCAAAGAAGTTGAAGTAATGCGTTACTGGTAGTCCCGAAGCTAATGGAACGTGAAATAATACAACGATCGCACGAGGTTCGACATTTTTCGACGCGCAAGGCAATGCACGCGAACTGTCATAATAGACAGCTGGTTAAAAAAGAAGGATATTTGCGTTGTTTAATCAAAGGAGACACACCGCTGCATACTTTACATTTGGATCATTTAGGACCCATGGACAGCACCTACAATCAGTACAAATTCATTTTGGCAATGGTAGATGGTTTTTCAAAATTCGTATTGCACTTTGTTGACGAAGTCCACGGGACAACAAGAAGTAATTAAGAGGCTCAAGGGTTTCGCAAGACCAAAGGCAATTAACTCAACTCTGCATTCATCAACGAAAATGTCTCCTTTTGGAGTTCTTTTTGGAACCAGAATGCGTAACCAAATAGACGACCGATTGCTGAATATTATCTGGATGATGACGCGTACAAAGTGAAGTAGGTTCAAGTGGCCCATACGACACCAGGACGGCATATCGGACGGCACAATCGCGTGGACAAAATAACACGGACAAATAATTAAAATATGATTTACTACAGCTAATTACGAGCTAAATCGGCTAAAATAGAGGTTTTCACAAGACAAATAGAGGCTTCTGATCTGATTATGGGATAAAGAAGATTGTCATCAGTACATAGGACTCGAAAAGGTTCATGCAAAAAATAGTTAGATATACAGTGTTTTAAGGATAGAGGAATAAAATTTCTGGTAGGTCCACGGGGTAATATTCAGCAAAACACCAAATTTGATCAAAATCGGAATAAAAATAGCCAAGTTATGCATATAAATGTTATTCCATATGGCTGGAGTTGGCCGTTGGCTGGTGGGGCGCTAGGGTGCTTGTATGCTTGAGTGCAAACAAAATTTTTTTCAAAATACGAAAATGCATTTGTTATTATTAATTTGGAATATTTGTTTTACTGGTGTATGGTATACCTATGTCGGCGAGACGACTTACTTACTTCATAATACTGGTTACTGTTCCGACTGTTGCTTTTGGCCAAGTTCGGAAGTCGAGGAAAGCAGCAGTCGGTAAAATAGTCGCATCAGAACTGATTTTTGGCCTACTTTGATTTGTTGTGTAAACAACTTAAGTATTGGCTTACATAGAGCCTCTGCACAAAACCTTAATACGCAGCCTGGTATTCCGTTTGACGGAACTGAGCACGCTGAGAACAGAACTTTCACCAACCACAGGGTCTAAAATGCAATTAGACGATTGCAAGTGATGATGATAAGGATGATTTCTCTTAAAAAACCGAAGAGGAATAAGTTGTTTTGAAAAAATCAGCAAACATATCGGCAATTGCCTGATCAGTGTCAGCTTTGTTGTTTTCGAAAGGCAAGTAAGACGGGTGCACTGATTTCATACGTTTTACATTGACAAAGTTATAAAATTGCTTAGGATCGCAAGAAAACCAATGTTTACATCGCTGAAGATAATCCTTATAGCATTGTGTATAAAATTTGATCGAGCAAATACATAAAGGGAAAAAATCCAATGTTTTACCGGATTTTTTAAATCTTTTATAGCATCTTGATTTTACGTTCTTCAAGTTACATAACTCACATGAGAACCAAGGAGGTCTATCAGACCATTCTTGGGTCACTCGCGGGATACAAACATCGAAGAACGACTCAAGAGTTTTATAAAAGACAGAAATGGCAGAGTCTATATCCGTGCAGGTATACAGATATGACCAATCGTTAGTTAAGTTTTTAATTTTAGTTTGTTTTTTAAAGTTTGCCTTGCGACTTTTCGGGTTGGGGGCATCGAGTTATTATATGGAGACATAACGCCAAAAGGAAGGCCAATGGTTACATCCCGAGCTGGATGAAAGTTGTCTTCAGTGATAACTAAGGGATCATTCTTGGAAACATCGCAGTTGGAAAAATCCAACACAAATACGAGCTCTATTGATCTGTCACGACTATTCCGGACAGGATTTATTTGATGAAACGAGGATGGCAACAGTAATAAAGAATCATGTGAAAGGGTCCAGGCAATCTCAGGTAAATTAAAATCTCCCAGAACAATGAGCAAGTCTTTGTCAGAGAGATATGAGGAAACAAGTTGAATAGCATCCAAATGGTGAATGTAAACTACCAAGTCGGACTGTGGTGGAATATACGAACAAGTAGTAGTAGTATGCAGAAAAAGAATGGACAATTGGACAGCGATCAACCGACCACCATGCCGTGATTTGCGTCTGTATGTGTGCATGCGTGTGCTCTGTTGATTTGAGATTTTATGTACAATACTATCATATTGGTAAATTTTATGGCGATTCTCCAATTTTTTCAATTTTTGCAAAAATGTTTCCTCTCCCAATTTTTATACTTTATTTTTTCCAGGTAATAAAAAGCCCCCAAAAAAAAATTTCATCCCGATAGCTCTTAAGATGGCTGAGTAAAACGCATACGCACAGACGGACGGACAGACGGACAGACGGACATGGCTATATCAACTCAGCTTCTCATGCTGATCAAGAATATATATACTTTATAGGGTCGGAAACGTCTCCTTCTGTGCGTTACAAACAAAACATTTCGGGGAATCACAAAAACAATATGTGTTTATATCAGTGGTCGGCACGGCCCATTCCCCGGACTAGGGCCTAGCTCTGCCGCAGCGCTGCCGCTTCACATACACTGTAAACGCTCGTGTTTGTTCGGCAATGTCACTTCGGCAAAAATTTTGATTGATGCTTGTCAGGAAAAACAATGATTGCCAAAACAATAACTGGAATACACCGAAAAAAAAATGTTTAGTACCCATTCGGAAAATTTATTTTTTATTATTGAAAATATGGAGCGCGATGCGCAATGCGTTATGTGTCATCAAATTTTTCCTATCATTATTATGCATTATTTAATAATATTTTCTTACCTATATTATGTAAGAATAATTTTTTTTTTAATTTTTTGACAAAAATAAAAAATATTTCTATTTGCTACACTGTTTTTTCAGTGTAAAGCAAGAAAACGTTTCGTACTTCGTGTTTGTTGTCACACACACAAATGCAAAGTCTCATTTTCGTTTGTATGCGTGCCTACCCCTGGTTTATATTGTGCCGATTTTAACTCAGAACGTCTACTTAGGCATGAATTTCTGGGAAGAATTAAATTCAAACCTAATAATTTCCGAGTTAAGTAATGAAATACCGGTACCTAGTAAATATAAAATGGACCAGTTATCACCGTTTCAACGGTGCTGACTGTATAATGTTTTCTAGTTGTACTGATTCTGAGCTCTGGGCGGTTCACGGTGAACTTGTGCGCGTGCTTCCAGAGGACGTTGCATTGATGTCTTGAGACTCTAGACCAGAGCCCGGCACTCATATCCCCCGGGGGACGAACACGTTTGGCACCTCGAATGCGTGTAACCGAACGGCTGCCGAAGTCCTCACACAGAGAATGAGGGTGGATTTAGTTGCCCTCAGCATTTCGACGCGAGCACATCTACGTCGCTTTGCTCGATCGCTACACATGAAAAAATGAATGCCTTCATTCTTTTTATGTAAATGGCAACCTGAACGCAAGGCCTTCGCTAAATTTTCGTTACTATGAGGAGTAGTCATTATAGTGTACTTTAATTCAAACAGTTTGTTCCAAAAAAATGTATATCCTAATTTCTGTCACCATACATATCGTAACTATCAAATCCATCACCAGTTCGTTTATCTATGTACTTTAATAATTGAACAATTCTTGATTTATTTTGACCCTTCCCATTTGCATAAGTTACCAGAATTCATCCAGTAGCTTGCATTGCCATAATGCAAAATAAAGAATTGAAAAAACAAATTTAAACCTAACAAAATTTTATGACAATCGATATCACCTTGTCAAACTTGGTTTGTCCCAGTCGAATCAGATTATATCCATCGATCTGCAATCGCAATCTCAAAAAAAAATTCTAAAATTCTGAGGCGGTATATATACATATATGTATTTGCGGGCTCAGATTAATGATTTCGGGATCAATTTATACGGGTCTCTTGGCCTATACAAACTTAAGTTAAGTAGCCACAATATCACACCACCTCTCACACTCGGGCTCCCAGAAATTTCCAGGCCCTTGTTAGTTGCAGGAGACGGCGCTCCTTTGGGTAATTAACAAACGAGTTTCTGCGAAAAACTAAATTAATAACCTACTAAATATAGTTGCTCTTAATTTGACCTGTATAGTCTTCACAACATAAAATTTAGAGAGATGTTATGTTTTTAGCGGGATTTTAGCTAAAATTAGCTTTTTACGGCTAAAAGAAACTGTCAAATTTTGATATAGTGTTGCCAGATGCCAAATTTCGGATACTTGAATAAAATTGAATTTCGGATACAAAAATTGTGGGAGGCAATCGGTTTTTTCTAAATTATAAAGGCGGAAGTGGGCGTGGCAAAAATTTTTAATAGTTATAATCTGCGCAAATACTTAACAAATGCTCGTACCAAATTTGGTGACTTTTACTATGTTGGGTTCGAGAAAATCAGTACCAAATTTGGTGGCTAGATCGTCACTTCTGTTGATGCTGATCAAGAATATATATACTTTATGGGGTCGGAAAAGCTTCCTTCTGCCTGGTACATAGTTATATACATTTTGGCGACTATAATATATTATTTACCCTATGGGTGCATGGTATAAAAAGCGGTCAAGTCGGTGTAGCTGAATGGCGTAAAGTTTGACGGTTTGATCGATACGGGCTCAGATGTCACTATTGTATAGAACTCCTTTCTTAAATACTTAGGTAAGATTGTAAGATAGTAGAGAGCATCACTATGGACGTTATTTTGGGCTACAACTTCGTGGAGAAGTTTAAACTTAAAAGTATCAATCGATGAGCGTGGATATACATTTATCAGTCTGGTTGAAGACACCAAATCGGAAGAAAAGTATGCTGACAATTGGTACAATGTTTTGACATCTCATATAGTTATTCGGCTCCTCCGCAATATCAAAAGTAGGTTGAAGCGTTTATACGGGATAGCTATCAGCCGAATGAAGAAACGGTATACTGCCCTATTGAGTTAAAAATTGTACCAGATGGCGCAATAATCCCAATCAGGCAGTCACCAAGTCGCTTGTCAGCACTAGAAGCAGAAGCGGTTAAAAATCAAGTTGATGAGTGGGAAGAAAATGGAATAGTGCGCAGAGTTATAGTTGTAAAGAAGAAAGGCAACACTTTGCGGATTTGTGTAGACTACAGGAAGCTAAACAGCATGGTCTTAAAAGATTGCTTTCCAGTTTCTTTAATGGATGAAGTGCTTGAGAGATTGCGGGCAGCTAGCTTTTATACGATTATGGATTTATAAAATGGTTTCATCCATGTGCCCATAGAGGAAACAAATCATATACTGCGTTTGTTACTAGAGAAGGATTATACGAGATTATTAGAGCGCCAGTTGGATTTCCTAATTCTCCTGGAAGCTGCAGCAGAGTATGATTGAAAAATAAAATGGGGAAAATGTAGTTTTTTGCAAAAACGCATAAGCTTTCTAGGTCACGGAATTTAAGATGGAAATATTTGGCCCGGTAAAGATAAAACGATGGCGATCAGTCGTTTTGAGGTACCCACAAATGTCAAACCAATTCAAACAATTGCAGCGTTGCAGCAATTGAAGACGGCGATAATAAATGAACCAGAGTATTCTATTCTCGCGAGGCACAAACCGAGCTGCACACGGATGTTTCAAAAGATGGTTTTGAGCGGTACTACTTCAGCTATTTGACAATAATTACAAGAAAAGCATCGGAAACATATTCGAAAAGGCATAGCTACATTCCTTAAGTCAAGGCAGCATATATGGCGTTAAAAAATTTTTAAATTATTTGGTAGGGATTCCTATGAAATTGGTGACAGACTGCATTGCAATTAAACAAACTACGACAAAGCTAGACATCCGAGGGGAGGTACCGTAATGGATATTGTATCTGTAAGATTTCAATCTGAACGTTGAGCATCGATCAGTAGTTAAGATGCAGCAGTCTTGCTTAGTAGTAAATGATAAAATAACAGCGTGTTTAAAGAAGGCAAAGCAGACAGATGATCATATTATCGCAATTATAGAGATACTAAAGCAGCAACAATATAAGAACTTCAACGTGAAAGGTGGTTTGTTATTCAACGAAGTTGAAGTAATGAGTTATTGGTAGTCCCGAAGCTAATGGAACGTGAAATAATACAACAATCGCACGAGGTTGTACATTTTTCGACGCGCAAGACAATGCACGCTATCCAACAACAGTACTGTATAGCGCATATGGAAAATAAAATATTAAAATTGATTGGGAACTGTCATAATAGACAGCTTAACCAAAGGAGACGCACCTCTGCATTATTTACATTTGGATCATTTAGGACCCACGGACAGCACCTCCAAGCAGTACAAATTCATTTTGGCAATGGTAGATGGTTTTTCAAAATTCGTATGGCTCTTTGTTAACGAAGTCCACGGGACAAGAAGAAGTAACCACAGTAGTAGAAATGGGCAATGGACAAGTCGAACGGGTTGACCTTTGTATCCTGTCTTTTATCGGAAAAATATCAGCAGAAGAACGCACGAAATGGTATAATGGTGTTTCGCAAGTACAGAAGGCAATTAACTCAACGATGCATTCATCAACGAAAATGTTTCATACGGACAATGGACCCAAATGACTACCCTGAGGTACAACAGAGGTCACTTGGATGGTCTTAGAAAATGAAGACTTAAAGAGGACCTTTCGTGTACGCTTAGAAAGATATTGAAGAATCCAATCAAGCAAAAGGCTGGGGATGCCAAGTGCGTTCAACTTATATAAAAGAAGAGTATGATTAACAGAGTCAAAGGCCTTCCTGAAGTCAGTATAAATGACGTCAGTTTGTAAGGCAGTCTTGAATTCTTTGATCGAGTGAGATGTTAATTCTAATAGGTTAGTAGTTGTCGATCTTCGTTTTTTAAACCCATGTTGGGATGACGAAATAATTGAGCTACAAAAATGCTGCAATCGAGATGTCATTGTTTTCTCAAATGCTTTGGGTATAGCAGACAATATAGAAATAACCTGTAGTTGGAGGCTTCGGGCTTTTCCCCTTTTTATGAAGAGGAATAATATATGATTCCTTCCAGATAGACGTGAAGGCGGAAGATGTGACGGACTGTGTAAACAACTTAAGTATTGGCTTACATAGAGCCTCTGCACAAAACCTTAATTTCTTTTCCTTGTTCATCATGTGTAGTACGTTCTTCCAAAAACTCTGTGCATCTAACAAGTTTATAGAATGTACTGTTTGAGAAAAACTGTGAAAAAACCTCTTGTACTATTTTGAATATTGTGTCAGTGATAAAAATTGCACAAGTTTTATTTGTTTTAAAATAGTTTTCAAAATTCTAACGACTTTTTTATTTAAAATGGATTCTGAAATAATGCGGCGAAGTTTGTTTTTAAACGGGCTTTCGATTTTGATGTTAGAAACTGGTTCTTTTTTAAGGATAATTTGGATATTAAAATTGTTTAAATATTTTTCCGAAATTGCTATAAGCTGTGAAATGCTCTCTAGGCCTGAATGTACGGTTTCGCCACATGTCGCCTCGACTGATTCTTGGTCATTTAAATTGATATCAAGCGTCAGCAATCACGTTTTGGGACCCCTTTTCGTATATAACTTCGTAATCGTACTCTAACAGTCTGACCTTCCATCTCACCAATTTGGAATTTGGTTCCTTGAAACTCATAAGCCATGTCAGGGGCTTATGGTCAGTGACAATTTTAAATTTTTGACCAAAAAGATACGGTCTAAAATACTTAATTGCCCAAATTATGGCAAGCATCACTTTTTCGACGCTAGAGTAGTTCGAATGAAACTGGCTTGTCCGATCCCAAGTTTCCTTGAGATAAAACAGCCCCTAAACCGACATTACTTGCATCCGTAGTAAGTATAAACGGTTTATCGAAATCGGGGTATATTAGGATCGGGTCATTACATAACAAGGTTTTACAATATTCGAAAGTTTTTATAAAGTCCTTGTCAACAGTAACCTTTGATTTTCCCTTCAGTTGTTTAGTTAGTGGTTTTGTTATTTTAGCAAAATCTTTAATAAACTTTCTATAATAACCCATGACACCTAAGAATGAATTAAATTGTTTCTATGTAGTAGGCAAAGGGAATTTTTTTATTGTCTCAATCTTTGTCGGGTTTGGCTTTACCCCTTCAGGGGTAACAATGTGACCCAGATATTCGATTTCCTTTTTCAGGAATTCAGACTTATCCGGTTGTAATTTTAAATTTGCATTTCTAATTTTCTTGAAGACTTTTTTTAAATGTTGGATATGTTCCTGTAAGGATGGCGCGAAAACAATGATGTCATCCATATATTTCGTCAGTATACTAGGTTATACTGGCTTGACGGAACTGAGCACACTAAGAACCGAACTTTTATCAAACACAGGGTCTAAAATGCAGTTAGACGATTGCTAGTGATGAGGTTAAGGATGATTTGCTTGAAAAATCGAAGAGGAATAAGATGTTTTGAAAAAATCAGCAAACATATCGGCAATTGCCTGATCAGTGTCAGCTTTATTGTTTTCGAAAGACAAGTAAGACGGGTGGACTGATGTCTTAAGTTTTACATCGACAAAGTTATAAAATTGCTTAGGATCGCAAGAAAACCAATGTTTACATTGTTGAACATAATCCTTATAGCCTTGTGAATTTAGCACCATAAAATTTGATCGAGCAAAACATAAAGGGAAAATGCGATGTTTTATATCTTTTATAGCATCTTGATTTTACGTTCTTCAAGTTACATAACTCACATGAGAACCAAGGAGGTCTATCAGATCATTCTTGGGTCACACGCGGGATACTAACATCGAAGAACGACTCAAGAGTTTTATAGAAGACAGAAATTGCAGACTCCATATCCGTGCAGGTATACAGATATGACCAATCGTTAGTTAACAAAAGTTTTTTAAGTTTAGGAAAGTTTGCCGTGCGAAAAGATCAGGTTTGGGGCATCGAGTCAATGGTTACATCCAGAGTAGGCTGAAAGTTGTCTTCAGGGATAACTAAGGGATCAGTCTGGGAAACATCGCAGTTGGAAGAATCCAACACAAATACCAGATCTAGTGATCTGTCACGACTATTCCGGGCTGGATTTATTTTAGTTAGAGACAACTCAAGCAGACCATCTTTGAAACAATGTGACGAGGAGGGCAACAGTAATAAAGAATCATATGAAAGGGTCCAGCCAATCTCAGGTAAAGTAAAATCTCCCAGAATAATGAGCAAGTCTTTGTCAGATAGATATGAGGAAACAAGTTGAATAGCATCCAAATGGTGAATGTAAACTGCCAAATCGAACTGTGGTGGAATATACGAACAAGTAACATAGGCAGAAAAAGAATGAACATTTTCAGACGAGAATACTGAATCAACAACGATCAAAACACCACCACCATTACGGCTATTCCGATCAAGTCTATATATTAAATATTTTAAGTGAAAAATTGAAGCATCGGAAATATCAGATTTCAGCCAAGTTTTAGTAAAGGCAAGAATATGAGAGTTTAGACTTTAGTCCCCGTATTTTCCGATAGGCCAGAGTTTGGGGCGAAATTAGTTTTATGACTCGCCAACAAGTGCAGACGAGCCGCTGTGCATTAAATTGTCACACAGCCAACAGTAAAGAAAGTGTGCACTGGTCTTGCTGGAATTATTGCAACTATATTTTGTAGCAGTCTTGCTTAGTAGTAAAAGATAAAATAACAGCGTGTTTAAAGAAGGCAAAGCAGACAGATGATCATATTATCGCAATTATAGAGATACTAAAGCAGCAACAATATAAGAACTTCAACGTGAAAGGTGGTTTGTTATTCAATGAAGTTGAAGTAATGAGTTATTGGTAGTCCCGAAGCTAATGGAACGTGAAATAATACAACAATCTCACGAGGTTGGACATTTTTCGACGCGCAAGACAATGCACGCTATCCAACAACAGTACTGTATAGCGCATTTGGAAAGTAAAATATCAAAATTGATTGGGAACTGTCATAATAGACAGCTTAACCAAAGGAGACGCACCTCTGCATTATTTACATTTGGATCATTTAGGACCCACGGACAGCACCTCCAAGCAGTACAAATTCATTTTGGCAATGGTAGATGGTTTTTCAAAATTCGTATGGCTCTTTGTTAACGAAGTCCACGGGACAAGAAGAAGTAATTAAAAGGCTCAATTAATGGACAGACATTTTGGATTTCCTGAGAGGATCATAAGTGACAGAGAGTGGCCTTCACATCAAACACTTTTAAAGAATTCCTTTAATCAAATGTACTGTCAACCACAGTAGTAGAAATGGGCAATGGACAATTCGAACGGGTTGACCTTTGTATCCTGTCTATTATCGGAAAAATATCAGCAGAAGAACGCACGAAATGGTATAATGGTGTTTCGCAAGTACAGAAGGCAATTAACTCAACGATGCATTCATCAACGAAAATGTCTCATACGGACAATGGACCCAAATGACTACCCTGAGGAACAACAGAGGTCACTTGGATGGTCTTAGAAAATGAAGACTTAAAGAGGGCCTTGTACGTGTACGCTTAGAAAGATATTGAAGAATCCAATCAAGCAAAAGGCTGGGGATGCCAAGTGCGTTCAATTTATATAAAAGAAGAGTATGATTAACAGAGTCAAAGGCCTTCCTGAAGTCAGTATAAATGACGTCAGTTTGTAAGGCAGTCTTGAATCCTTTGATCGAGTGAGATGTAAATTCTAATAGTTTAGTAGTTGTCGATCTACGTTTTTTAAACCCATGTTGGGATGACGAAATAATTGAGCTACAAAAATGCTGCAATCGAGATGTTATTATTTTCTCAAATGCTTTGGGTATAGCAGACAATATAGAAATAACCTGTAGTTGGAGGCTTCGGGCTTTTCCCCTTTTTATGAAGAGGAATAATATATGATTCCTTCCAGATAGACGTGAAGGCGGAAGATGTGACGGACTGTGTAAACAACTTAAGTATTGGCTTACATAGAGCCTCTGCACAAAACCTTAATTTCTTTTCCTTGTTCATCCTGTGTAGTACGTTCTTCCAAAAACTCTGTGCATCTAACAAGTTTATAGAGTGTACTGTTTGAGAAAAACTGTGAAAAAACCTCTTGTACTATTTTGAATATTGTGTCAGTGATAAAAATTGCACAAGTTTTATTTGTTTTAAAATAGTTTTCAAAATTCTAACCACGACTTTTTTATTTAAAGTGGATTCTGAAATAATGCGGCGAAGTTTGTTTTTAAACGGGCTTTCGATTTTGATGTTAGAAACTGGATCTTTTTTAAGGATAATTTGGATATTAAAATCGTTTAAATATTTTTCCGAAATTGCTATAAGCTGTGAAATGCTCTCTAGGCCTGAATGTACGGTTTCGCCACATGTCGCCTCGACTGATTCTTGGTCATTTAAGTTGTTGTCAAGCGTCAGCAATCACGTTTTGAGACCCCTTTTCGTATATAACTTCGTAATCGTACTCTAACAGTCTGACCTTCCATCTCACCAATTTGGAATTTGGTTCCTTGAAACTCATAAGCCATGTCAGGGGCTTATGGTCAGTGACAATTTTAAATTTTTGACCAAAAAGATACGGTCTAAAATACTTAATTGCCCAAATTATGGCAAGCATCACTTTTTCGACGCTAGAGTAGTTCGAATGAAACTGGCTTGTCCGATCCCAAGTTTCCTTGAGATAAAACAGCCCCTAAACCGACATTACTTGCATCCGTAGTAAGTATAAACGGTTTATCGAAATCGGGGTATATTAGGATCGGGTCATTACATAACAAGGTTTTACAATATTCGAAAGTTTTTATAAAGTCCTTGTCAACAGTAACCTTTGATTTTCCCTTCAGTTGTTTAGTTAGTGGTTTTGTTATTTTAGCAAAATCTTTAATAAACTTTCTAGAATAACCCATGACACCTAAGAATGAATTAAATTGTTTCTATGTAGTAGGCAAAGGGAATTTTTTATTGTCTCAATCTTTGTCGGGTTTGGCTTTACCCCTTCAGGGGTAACAATGTGACCCAGATATTCGATTTCCTTTTTCAGGAATTCAGACTTATCCGGTTGTAATTTTAAATTTGCATTTCTAATTTTCTTGAAGACTTTTTTTTAAATGTTGGATATGTTCCTGTAAGGATGGCGCGAAAACAATGATGTCATCCATATATTTCGTCAGTATACTAGGTTATACTGGCTTGACGGAACTGAGCACACTAAGAACCGAACTTTTATCAAACACAGGGTCTAAAATGCAGTTAGACGATTGCTAGTGATGAGGATAAGGATGATTTGCTCGAAAAATCGAAGAGGAATAAGATGTTTTGAAAAAATCAGCAAACATATCGGCAATTGCCTGATCAGTGTCAGCTTTATTGTTTTCGAAAGACAAGTAAGACGGTTGGACTGATGTCTTAAGTTTTACATCGACAAAGTTATAAAATTGCTTAGGATCGCAAGAAAACCAATGTTTACATTGTTGAACATAATCCTTATAGCCTTGTGAATTTAGCACTATAAAATTTGATCGAGCAAAACATAAAGGGAAAATGCGATGTTTTACCGGATTTTTAAAATCTTTTATAGCATCTTGATTTTACGTTCTTCAAGTTACATAACTCACATGAGAAGCAAGGAGGTCTATCAGATCATTCTTGGGTCACACGCGGGATACTAACATCGAAGAACGACTCAAGAGTTTTATAGAAGACAGAAATGGCAGACTCCATATCCGTGCAGGTATACAGATATGACCAATCGTTAGTTAACAAAAGTTTTTTAAGTTTAGGAAAGTTTGCCGTGCGAAAAAATCAGGTTTGGGGCATCGAGTCAATGGTTACATCCAGAGTAGGCTGAAAGTTGTATTCAGGGATAACTAAGAGATCAGTCTTGGAAACATCGCAGTTGGAAGAATCCAACACAAATACCAGATCTAGTGATCTGTCACGACTATTCCGGGCTGGATTTATTTTAGTTAGAGACAACTCAAGCAGACCATCTTTGAAACAATGTGACGAGGAGGGCAACAGTTATAAAGAATCATATGAAAGGGTCCAGGCAATCTCAGGTAAAGTAAAATCTCCCAGAATAGTGAGCAAGTGAGCAATATGAGGAAACAAGTTGAATAGCATCCAAATGGTGAATGTAAACTGCCAAATCGAACTGTGGTGGAATATACGAACAAGTAACATAGGCAGAAAAAGAATGAACATTTTCAGACGAGAATACTGAATCATTCTCGTATTCCGATCAAGTCTATATATTAAATATTTTAAGTGAAAAATTGAAGCATCGGAAATATTAGATTTCAGCCAAGTTTTAGTAAAGGCAAGAATATGAGAGTTTAGACTTTAGTCCCCGTATTTTCCGATAGGCCAGAGTTTGGGGCGAAATTAGTTTTATGACTCGCCAACAAGTGCAGACGAGCCGCTGTGCATTAAATTGTCACACAGCCAACAGTAAAGAACGTGTGCACTGGTCTTGCTGGGATTATTGCAACTATATTTTGTAGCAGTCTTGCTTAGTAGTAAAAGATAAAATAACAGCGTGTTTAAAGAAGGCAAAGCAGACAGATGATCATATTATCGCAATTATAGAGATACTAAAGCAGCAACAATATAAGAACTTCAACGTGAAAGGTGGTTTGTTATTCAATGAAGTTGAAGTAATGAGTTATTGGTAGTCCCGAAGCTAATGGAACGTGAAATAATACAACAATCTCACGAGGTTGGACATTTTTCGACGCGCAAGACAATGCACGCTATCCAATAACAGTAAAGAAAGTGTGCACTGGTCTTGCTGGGATTATTGCAACTATATTTTGTAGCAGTCTTGCTTAGTAGTAAAAGAAAAAATAACAGCGTGTTTAAAGAAGGCAAAGCAGACAGATGATCATATTGTCGCAATTATAGAGATACTAGAGCAGGAACAATATAAAAACTTCAACGTGAAATGTGGTTTGTTATTCAACGAAGTTGAAGTAATGAGTTATTGGTAGTCTCGAAGCTAATGGAACGGGAAATAGTACAACAATCGCGCGAGGTTGGACATTTTTCGACGCGCAAGACAATGCACGCTATCCAACAACAGTACTGTATACCGCATTTGGAACTGTAATAATAGACAGCTTAATCAAAGGAGACACACCACTGCATTATTTACATTTGGATCATTTAGGACCCATGGACAGCACTTCCAAGCAGTACAAATTCATTTTGGCAATGGTAGATGGTTTTTCAAAATTCGTATGTCTCATTCGTTAACAACGAAATGTATACTAATGGACAGACATTTTGGATTTCCTGAGAGGATCATAAGTGACAGACAGTGGCCTTCACATCAAACGCTTTTAAAGCATTCCTTCAATCAAATGTTTTAGAGCATGTACTGTCAACCACAGGAGTAGCAATGGGCAATGGCCAACGCGAACGGGTTGACCGTTGTATCCTGTCTATTATCTGAAAAATATAAGCAGAAGAGCCCACGAAATGGTATAAGGTTGTTTCGCAAGTACAGAAGGCTATTAACCTTTTTGGAGCCAGAATGCGTAACCATATATACGACCGATTGCTGGATATTATCTGGATATTATATTATCTTCGCGTACAAAGCGAAGTATATTCAAGTGGCCAAGTATATTCAAGTACGACACCAGGACATAGCCTATTTCGCGCGAGCCCAAGAAGAGAGCTGTCCACCTCCCTCCCGACTGACCGTGGGGCCCAGCCGTATATCGGACAGCACGTGGACAAAATAACACGGCCAAACAATTAAAATATGATTTACTACAGCTAATTACGAGGTAAATAGACTAAAATAGAGGTTTTCACAAGAGAAAGAGAGGCTTCTGATCTGATTACGGGATACAAAAGATGATTAGGAAGATTGATTAAAAGAAGTCTACTGGAGTGTGATGGCAAATTGAGATTGCGAACTCAATGCAGAAATTGCTTTTGAACAGATTCAATTTTACTTTAATGATAGGACGGATTACTGAAGTATACAGAATTTTGGTTGTGTACGGATCGTCAAACTCTTTTGACCATCGGTTTCCAAAACCAAGAACATTCATAGCTTTACTAACTGTAGCAGAAATATGAGGATTTAAAGTTAATTTATTGTCCATAAGAACACCTAAGTCATTGATAGTATCTAACCGTTCTAAGGCAGTGTCGTTAAGATAATAAGTTGCTAAGTATGGAGTGCATCTATAAAAAGACCTAACTTTACATTTAGAGCAGGTGAGGTTTAATAGGTTGGTTTCACACCAACTCTGAAGATCATTAAGATCCGATTGAAGCAGGCAAGATGTCTTTAAATCAGAGGTAAAGCTTAACATCATCCGCGTACATAAGCACATGAGAATGTGTCAATACCAATGGAAGATTATTTATAAAAAGAATGAATAGCAATGGATCATAATGACAACCCTGAGGTACTCTAGAGGTCACTTTGATGGTCTTAGAAAATAAAGACTTAAAGAGGACCTTTTGTGTACGCTTAGAAAGATATTGAAGAATCCAATCAAGCAAAAGGCTGGGGATACCAAGTGTGTTCAACTTATATAAAAGCAGAGTATGATTAACAGATTCAAAGGCCTTGCTGAAATTAGTACAAATGACGTCAGTTTGCACGGCAGTCTTGAATGCTTTGATCGATTCAGACGTAAATTCTAATAGGTAAGTAGTTGTTGATCTACGTTTTTTAAACCCATGGGATGACGAAATAATTGGGCTACAAAATTGCTGCAATCCAGATGTTATTATACCCTTGCAGAGGGTATTATAAAATTGGTCAGATGTTTGTAACGCACAGAAGGAGACGTTTCCGACCATATAAAGTATATATATTCTTGATCAGCATGAGAAGCTGAGTTGATATAGCCATGTCCGTCTGTCCGTCCGTCTGTGCGTTTTACTCAGCCATCTTAAGAGCTATCGGGATGACATTTTTTTTGGGGGCTTTTTATTACCTGGGAAAAATAAAGTATGAAAATTGGGAGAGGAAACATTTTTGCAAAAATTGGAGTATCACCATGAAATTTACCAATATAAATCGGTTTAACTTGCTGCCTACTACGTCATCATCAAATCAACAGAGCACACGCATGCACACATACAGACGCAACGCTACATAAACTATATGTGTATGCGTGCGAGTCGCGGCATGCGTGTAAAAGGGGATGGGGAAGAAGAAGAAGAAATTGAAATGATATTTGAAACGTTCTGTGCATTAATGAATTGAGATACAGAAAAAGAGTTTGGAACATGTAAAAATATTATGGCAATGGACTGCAAGGGTATATAAACTTCAGCACAGCCGACGTTAGCTTCTTTGATATTTTTTTTTCTCAAATGCTCAAATGCTTGATAAATCGAACAGGAATAAGTTGTTTTGAAAAAATCAGCAAACATATCGGCAATTGCATGATCATTGTCAGCTTTATTGTTTTCGAAAGACAAGTAAGGCGGGTGCACTGATGTCTTTACGTTTTACATTGACAAAGTTATAAAGAATGAGCAAATCTTTTTCAGAGAGATATGAGGAAACAAGTTGAATAGCATCCAAATGGTGAATGCAAACTGCCAAGTCGAACTGTGGTGGAATATTCGAACAAGTTCATAAAACGTTTCATAAAACTTAGCATCTCGAGCTCCAAGCCACGACACGAATCACAGCCCCATTTAAGGCGGCCACCCTGTGCATTAAATTGTCACACAGCCAATAGTAAAGAAAGTGTGCACTGGTCTTGCTGGGATTATTGCAACTATATTTTGTAGCGAGCGCTAGTTTAAACTTTCAAATTTTTAAACTTAACGACTTCACGCGCCACTCTTCTAATAGCGATCAATCGATAAATAGATAATATTGGTATATCGATCAATCGATAAATGAATAATATTGGGATAGCGATAAGTGGTCTATCGTTTTTTTGAGGTGGCAACGCACTTCGTTTCCTCATTTCATTTTAACACGGAGGAGATAAGTTGTGGAAAAAACCTGTGTCGCAAAATTTTATTATAGATTCTAGATTTATTTACCCCGCCGCCATCTGCATCTTACTCTATATCATGGGAGGGAAATCAGAAACCTCCCATTTTCTGGCCAATATTTCTGGTAGCTTTTTTTGTGAGGATTATTTTCTGGAAAATGGGCCAGTTTTCAAATACCCTTTTCTGGCACCCGGAGCACGTGCAGCCGAACCTTGCTTGGCTTGGCATTCCGGAATTGACATTCGGACATTGAGTGTCTGCCAACTAAACATCGGCAGCGCCACAACGTTTTTGTGTTGGGGTCTACGGTGTGGCCAAAAGTGTCTCATTTCTCGAAAATTGTCCTAACCGGATTTTTCGTACGGCAAGGCTTTAAAGGCGAGTGGCATTATCTAACCTTCTGCCGCTGCTGACCCAGACAAAGCTTGGCTTTTAGCAAATTTTGGATACTGTTTGCTGCCACCAGAGTTAGCGCAATACATGTGACCTCCTCGAAAACTTCTACATTTTTTTTTGAAAAGCAAATTGTTAAGTGAAAATAATTTTTCTTTCTGATCTGATTTTGTTTCAAATGTAAAATCAATTTAAAGTCATGTTAAGGTTATTATAAATGATTTAAGTCAAGAGTAGCGGCAAATAGAGTAAATGTAAAAGCAAAGTGAAAGAAACGGAGTTTAATGGTGGTCATAGAGCGCAAAGGAGAAAACACCCTCACCCACCCACCATCGATGGAAGGCATTTCAACGTCTAAACTATGGGATATGGGGTATGGGGTGATGGTACTCAATTGATACCTTGATTTGTTGATATAATTTCTGTTTCAACGTTTTATGATCAACCTAATAACAAACAAAAAAAATTATTGCCGTAAATAATGTTTGAATTGAAGCCAAATGAAAAGTAATGAGTAAATTTGTGCAGCTTGAAAATTTAAAATAACCCTAACGAATTTAGAAAAAAAAGAATTTGAGCAATGACGTAGAAGGTAGCGCTGCCGGCAGCGCTTGAGCAGAGACGATGTATATTGACTGTAACTTGTGTTCTATTTATCCGATCAGATTCAAATTTTGGGATCTGAGATTTTATATATAATAATACTATCATATTGGTAAATTTCATGGCGATACTCCAATTTTTTCAAAAATGTTTCCTCCAGAGCTATATGATATAGTGGTCCGATTCTCCCAATTTTCATATTTTATTTTTCCCAGGTAATAAAAAAAAAAAAATTTCATCCTGATAGCTCTTAAGATGCCTGAGTAAAAGGCATACGCACAGACGGACGGACAGACGGACATGGCTATATCAACTCAGCTTCTCATGCTGATCAAGAATATATATACTTTATATGGTCGGAAACGTCTCCTTCTGTGAGTTACAAACATCTGACCAATTTTATAATACCCTCTGCAAGGGTATAAAAAAAATTAACTTGATTTATACGATATTCCTTCGATATTTTTTTATGGCGAGGGATGTTTAAGATTCGCAATCGAGATGCAGGAGATTGCTATGAATGCTCCGATTCCGGAGAACGAGCTGGTCGACCTGTTCATTGATGGATTGCGGGACAACTCTACTCGAGTCGGCATGCTGTACTCAGCTCGGACGGTGGCTGAACTGAAGCCCCTACTGGAACGCTACGAGCGCCTCCGTATGCAGGCCGCTGCCTCCAGACAAAGCAATAGCGTGAAGGCGCAGCCAACAACAACTGCCGTGGCGCCTGCAAACAAATCGTCAGGCACCGTCACGAGTGAGACCAGATGCTTCAACTGCTCAGGATGGGGACATTACAAGAGTCAATGCCCGAAACCAATGAGACCTCCGAATTCATGTTTTAAGTGTGGCATAGTGGGCCACAGCTACAAAAACTTCACGTCTCGAATTGGAAATGCCACCAATATCACTGCTGCCGCCGCCGCTGATGAAGCAGGAGATCGACTAGACCATTTACAACTGGTGAGTGTTGCTTTTGCAAGATAGGAAATTTATAGATATGTTTTCTCTCCTTGATTCCGTCAATCTGAAGTCCCCTCCAACTGCCGTCTTAGCCCCCGTACATTGAACTGCCGTGGTTTAGGAAATAGCCAACTTCTGTCCTTAGCCCAAGTCCAGTGTAGGGTTCGCCTCCGCAACACACAGACAATACATACGTTTGAAGTCCTGACGAACCAAGCAACCGAACTGCCGATGATTATAGGTAGAGATCTTCTGTATAAAATTAATATTAGACTCTGTAAACTGAAAGAACTGAAATATGAAAAAGAATCATTGATACTCATGAATAAACCGACTGAATGTATAAATCCAAAACTTACTGCTGTTCTGAAGTCTTTTAAAATATTGAGGAAAGATCTAGCGGTACTACCGCACGACAGGAATGAGATTGTATCTGCCGAAGTGTTGTCTGATTCTCCCCTCCTAGAAACTTCTGCTGTACCTTCGGAAACACTGAACGATGCACTTATGGCGATAAATGCCATTGAGCTCCCTGCTGTCAGTGAGTTAGACTTTGATATAGAGCCCACGTTACGGGAAGAGCAAACCGCAGCCCTTAAGTCTATTATTTCCACTTCGTATGTGCAAGTTGATCCAGATTTAATAAAGCCCATGAACTATGAGATGAAAATAGAATTGACTAGCCAAACTCCGATTTTCTGCCGCCCCCGCCGTCTGTCGCACCACGAACGCATCGAGGTGTGTGAGATTTGTGACGATCTCTTGAAAGCTGGTATTATTCGCCACAGTAGTTCTCCTTACGCTGCCGCTATTGTGGAAAAAGGACAACACAATGAGGAAATGTGTAGATTACCGGCCGTTATACAAAATTACAGTTCGAGATCATTTTCCGATTCCTCTGTCAGATGATTGCATTGAACATCTGGGTGGCAAATCATTCTTCACTATCTTGGACTTGAAGAACGGTTTCCACCATATGAAAATGCACCCAGACTCAATCAAATATACTGCCTTTGTAACCCCTGATGGCCAGTTTAAATATGTACGCATGCCCTTCGGACTTTGTAATGGCCCTTCCGTGTTCGCTAGATTCGTTTATTTTGTCCTTAAGGAATTTATAAACCGAGGTCAACTGGTGATATATATGGACGATATTCTAGTCGCGTCGCATGACTTTGAAACCCACCTTGAGATTCTGAAGGAGATATTGTATGTGTTAAGAGTGAACGGGCTATGCCTGAAGCTGACTAAATGCCGTTTTGCGTATAGGGAACTAGAGCCAATTCCGCAGGTATCACGCCTAAACCAGCTCATATTCAGGCGATACGGGATTTGCCCATTCCAAGGGATAGCAAGGAATTAGAGCGTTGCCTAGGCCTATTCTCATACTTCCGCCGATTTGTATCAGGTTTCGCTAAGATTGCGTGTCCGCTGTCCCGATTGTTAAGAAAAGATACCCCTTATGACTTCTCCGAGGAATGCCTTGAAGCTTTCCGAACACTGAAGTTGAAATTGATCGAATCCCCCGTGTTATCTATTTACAACCCGAAGTCTGAAACAGAGTTACACTGCGATGCTAGTTCAATTGGTTTCGGAGCAGTGCTCCTCCAGAAACAAACAGACGGTAAATTACACCCAGTGTCCTACTTCTCTAAGATGGCCTCCGCCGCTGAATCGAAACTACACAGTTATGAGCTAGAGACGTTAGCTATCGTGTATTCCTTAAAACGTTTTGAGACATACCTTAAGTTCATCCCGTTCAAAATCGTGACCGATTGTAATTCCTTTGCGCTGACACTGAAAAATGGTGGACATTCCGCCAAGATTGCTCGCTGGGCCCTGCTGTTGGAAAACTATAACTACACGATTGTACACCGCTCGGGGGTTGGTATGCCCCATGCTGATGCTCTAAGCAGAATAGAAACTGCCGCATACGTTGACGATATAAACCTCGACTTCCAACTGCAGTTAACCCAGAACCGGGACCCTGAGATTGTCAAACTCTGAGATGAGTTAGAGAAATATGAGATAGCGGATTTCGAACTGCGAGATGGAGTAGTGTACCGCCTGTCCTCGACGAGTGTACCCCAACTTTATGTCCCTTCCGAAATGATAAATCATGTCATACGAGTAGTGCACGAGAAGCTTGGCCATATGGCCACGGAGAAATGTTGTACACAGATCAAGAAGCATTACTGGTTCCCGTGTATGAAGTCTTATGTTAACAATTACATTAAAAATTGCCTCAAGTGTATCTACTACTCCGCGTCCGCTTCGGACCACCGTGTCACGCTACATAGTATTCCGAAAGTGCCCCTTCCGTTTGATACCGTTCATATTGACCATTTGGGCCCCCTTCCGTCCATACGCTCTAAGAAAAAGTATCTCCTGGTTGTCATTGACGCTTTCACCAAATTTGTGAAGCTGTACCCTGCCGCCACGACTAATTCACGTGAAGTATGTCAGACATTAGAATCTCAGTATTTCGCAAATTACAGTAGACCCCGCCGAATCATCAGCGATCGAGGTACCTGCTTTACTTCCTCCGAGTTTGAAGAATTTCTGAAGGCCAATAATATAATGCATGTGCTGAATGCCACTGCCTCACCCCGGGCCAACGGCCAAGTCGAGCGGGTTAACCGTGTTTTGGGCCCCATGTTGGGTAAACTAACGGAACCTGTGGACCACGCAGATTGGGTCCAACAACTGCCGAACATAGAGTTTGCATTGAATAACTCCGTCCACTGCACAACCAAATTTGCCGCTTCCGTACTTCTATTCGGTGTTGAACAACGAGGTGTGGTAGTAGATGAACTAACCGAACGGTTGGGTGAGAGAACGGAGGAGGTCGATGCCTCAGAGGTAGACGTCCGGAGATTAGCCTTTCGTAACATTGTTAAGTCCCAAGAATATAATTCGGAATATTATTCGAAGCATCACCTCCCGGCCGTTAGTTTTGAGGAGGGGGATTTCGTAGTTATTAAGAATGTGGATACTTCGGCAGGCACAAACAAAAAGCTTATCAGGCGGTATCGTGGTCCGTATGTGGTTCATAAAAAACTTCCGAATGACCGATATGTTATCCGGGATGTAGAGGGCTCCCAAATCACCCAACTACCATATGATGGGGTCCTAGAAGCCTCCAAATTAAAGCTATGGGTTGCCCCTGATCAAGATTGCACTTCTAATAGCCAAACAAAGGCGACACCAGCCACTTAAGATTCTTATTTACCCCCCTTCGTCGTTAACAATTGGAATCGAGGTCGATTCCTCGTCAGGACGGCCGAGTTGTAAGATTCCAATTATTTACAAAGTCTGTTAAATGCTCATGCATATACCGAAACCAGTATTGTAGTATCGATTGTTAGTGATAAGTATCGATTGTTAGTAATAAGTATCGATTGTTAGTACTAAGTATCGATTGTTAGCGATAAGTCATCGATAGGTGGCGAGACAGCGTTTCTCTTCTCTTCCGGCGGCGCAACGAGCAAGTTGTCTCTGCGCAGAAAACCAAAGATTGAATCCAAAAAATACAAACTAATCGTTATCATTTTTACCTAATAATTAGGTGTTTACACTATGTAAGAAAAGAAATGATTCTTCTAAAATTATAATGAAATTAAATATGATTGCTTAAGCTTTATAATTTATTTTCCTAGTGACATGAATACGTGATTTCATATTGTTCAGTTTTTTAATGGGCATCTTTACAAAGAACAACAAAGATTCATGGTTGGGAAGGTGTTGGAGGAGAACTCCTGAATTTAAATTTATTAATTTAATTATTCTGAAATATTAACCATTGGGTTAAATAGCTAAACTATCGATATATCGCAAGCTCAAAGAGAGTTCAATCTAGCATCACTGGTGGCTCTCTTCTTGCGTTTCCCTTTATATTTTTACTTCTTTATCACACTCTCGTAGCATATAAGAATTGAAGAAATTTACTGTACCAAGAGAATTCGAATGCGACGGACGCAAAATAAATGGAAAAATACTAACGTCGGCTAATCTGATTGTGGCAAGGGAAGTTTTGAATCATCGAATCCAACTAGTAGCAGATAATTAATATGGCCGAGAGATTGGCCAATATTTTGGCGACCGTGACAGGACTCTAAACTTGCTGTTAAAGAAGTTTTGGTTCAATTGCAACTAAGTTGGACTCGTTGTTTCATAACTTCTTAAGCTACCACAAGTTTCCGAAAAGGGATTGCAAGAGGCAATCAATCATCATACACCCGTTGAGATATCTACCATGTTAAACTCTCCACATACTGCAGTAAAGTCATTGGAATAAAACCGCAAGTATTCAATCAAAAAATTACTGTACTCGCACATGTCCAATAAGAGAAAACCGAACAGTTATATTTTCGTCGTTTGTCATTCCACTCTTTACATATCGAACAAAAACAAGCGTGAGTGCCTGCGCAAACTGTACATCAAAAAACAGTTAAGTTTGCCAACACATATAACTATTCAACATTCGCGTTGGTTCTGCTACTTGGAGGTGTTGCTGGCGTTTATTGAAGCATTATGGGCAAAGACGGTTCAAACACTCCCGTAAGCTCAAAGGGAACAGACAAACTAACAAATCTTAGATCCCAGCGGACTCAGTTTGAAAATCATATTCGAACTTTACATGAAAAGATCATTGATACTAGCGACCAAGAAGATGCCGATACACTAGACTGCAGACTTCAAATACTTGAATCTCATTATAGGCAAATTACTCACATTCAAACACAAATTGAAAATTTGTACGTAATTGATAAAGAGCGCAGTAATATAGATGAAATGTACATAAAGGTCAAGGTACATTTATTGTCTCTTTTACAAAGGAAACGTTCAACGGGACCAGTCAACACATCGGATATGAGTTTTATGAGTTCTTCAATGTCTCCTACAGTGGTTCACAGTCAACGATTACCCAAACTGAAATTACCCAGTTTCGATGGTAAATATTCAGAGTTTAAGAGATTCAAATCGTCTTTCCTGAATCTAATTCACAACGATCACCACATACCAATAATTGATAAGTTCAATTATCTTCTCGAATGTTTATCGGGACCTGCACTGGAGGTCGTGCAGTCGTTCCAAGTCACCGAACAAAACTACAGTCAAGCTTGGTCAAGATTAGAAGCTCGCTACGACAACGACGTTCTAATCTTCCATGATTGTATATCGAGTCTGTTCAATTTACCATTAGTCAAGCAACCAGAAGCAAGACTTTTGCAGAAGCTCATCGATAATGCGTCCGCTATACGCGGATCACTTCTTACACTAGGATCAACTGAGGAAATAATGAATAACATCATGATTCACATACTTCTTACGAAGGTTGATGCCGAGACCAAAGGCGTCTACGACGAAAAGCAAAGCTTCGACAAGCTTTCAACGTGGGAGGAATTCTGCACAATTCTTCATCGCCGCTGCCAGTTCCTAGAAAGTCATCAGACAGGTCAACTCGGTCAGCGCAATAGTTCACTAGGAGGAAAACGACCATCAACGTCAAAGGCATTCCTCAACATTAACTCTCAATGCTTACACTGCCATTCGACGGCACACTATGTTAGTAATTGTAAATCATTTGGAGAGTTATCGCTGCAACAAAGGTTTGAAACAGTCAAACGGATCAATGCATGTCTTAACTGTCTGCGAACGGGACATCGCGTCAAGGATTGTCCCTCACTCTCCCGGTGCAAGGTGTGCCGATCGGCTCATCATACATTATTGCATCAAACCACACACGATCTTCTAGTTAAAAGATTTTGGGAAATTGAAGACTGTGAGTTTGTTGGTAACCGACAAACCAAAGAAGAACAGGAATGCGAAAGCCATTTCTGTAAAAATGCAATTGTAAAATCGGATGGAAGACTCCAAGTTCGACTTCCATTTAAAGAACCCCCAGAGAAATTAGGATTCTCCTACGACAACGCAGTACGGCGTTTCAAATCCTTAGAAAATCGTCTCGACCGCGACGATCAATTAAAAAAGGCATATGTAGATTTCATCAACGAGTATGTAAAACTTGGCCACATGTCTACCAAAACTGTCGCAAGCCACAGCGAACCGCATTATTACATACCTCATCATTGCGTGTTGCGTCCGCAAAGCGTTACTACGAAACTTAGAGTTGTGTTTGATGCTTCGGCTAAAACATCATCGGGAAAATCATTAAATGAGCTGTTAATGATTGGCCCCACAATTCAACAAGACCTATTTATAACATTTCTATCATTTCGTCTGAACAGGTATGCACTTACAGGCGACATAGCCAAGATGTATCGCCAATTTGTCATAGATCCAAGAGACCGGAGATTTCAGCGCATTGTATGGCGACCAACAAAAACAGAAGAACTAAAAACTTACGAGCTCAACACCGTGACATATGGCATGTCAGCTGCACCCTTCTTAGCTATCAGAGGCGTTCACCATATTGCCGATTTGCACTCACATGATCATCCTATAGGAGCTAAAACATTACGCAACGACTTATACGTGGATGACTTGCTAACCGGAGCTGATAGCGTAACCGAGCTTCAACACATTAAAAATGATACAGTAGACATCTTAGCACAAGCTGGATTGCATCTTACAAAATTTAGTAGCAACTGCAAGGAAATTACGAAAACTTCAGAGGACGAAGTGTTTATCGCCATGGAAGATCAAGACACTACCAAAACTCTGGGAATGACGTGGATGCCCAGCAGTGACATCTTTACATTTCGATACATTTGTGACCACCAAGAGCCATTTACCAAACGATCAATTCTTTCAGTAGTAGCAAGAATGTTTGACTTGCTGACTCTTATGCAAGACTTGACACTCAAGGGCCTAGATTGGGATGAGCCTGTCGATGGTCGAATTAAGGAAAGATGGAAAGAACTTTTACAGGATCTTAAAGACTTATCAATTCTACAAATACCACGATATGTGAACACATCAAAAACGTATCGATGCGAAATACACGGGTTCGCTGACGCATCCGAAAGAGCGTACGGATGCTGTCTTTATGTTCGATCAGAACTCCCGAGTGGAGTCAAAGTCACTTTACTCGTTGCGAAATCAAAGATAGCACCTACCAAGACACAGTCACTGCCTAAGTTAGAACTGTGCGGAGCATTGTTGCTCAGTCGGACTTGGCGCAAATTCGAAAAGACATTAAAATTATACATCGACAAGGTATACTTTTGGACCGATTCAAAAATTGTTCTGCAATGGCTGAAACTTCATGCATCAACACTAAATTGTTTTGTAGCAAATAGAGTATCAGAGCTACAACAACACACGGAAGAAATAATATGGAAGCACGTCCCTTCTAACAAGAATCCAGCAGACATTGTTTCTCGTGGTTGTCGGACATCAGAGCTGCAAACAAGCATGTGGATAACAGGGCCAACATTCTTAAAATTATCTAAGGCCGAATGGCCAATTCTTAGGGAACCACTTCCGCCGCCTATCGAAGTAAGAACCAAGTCAGCACTTCTTTGTAGCAGAGCAGACACCGCTAATTCACAATCTACCATAAACATGATCATAAATAATTCTTCATCGTATATTCGAATCGTTCGAATTGTTTCATACCTCTATCGCAGCGTGAACAAATTGAAGCCTGATCGCACTCTAAGTTCATCATCAATAGCCGATATTCCCATTACTGAGACAGAAATGTATCATTCGTTTTGGAAAATTGTTGCACTAATACAACAAGAATGTTATGCTGATGAAATATCTTTACTAAAAAACAAACAACCTTTAACACCGTGTCTACAGCGTTTGACACCATTCATGCACACAATGACATTTGGACAAACTGCAGTATGTGTGATGAGAGTCGGAGGACGTCTCGACAACGGAGACCTTCCATTCAACGCCAAGCACCAGGCCCTGCTACCTCAAAATCATCGTTTTACCAAGTTATACATCGAATTTTTACACAACAAAAATCTTCACGCTGGCCCAAAGTTAATTTTATCTCTTTTACGAGAACGAATTTGGGTAATCAACGCACGAGCGTTGATTAGGAAAAGTTGTGCGAAGCTGCATCCGTTGCTTTCACTTTAAACCTCGCCTCATGTCTCAACTGATGGGCAATCTTCCTGCTGATCGACTACGAGCTGAAAGACCATTCCTAGTAACAGGAGTAGATTTTTGCGGCCCATTTTTCACGTCTTACAGGATTCGCGGAAAGCCGCCGTACAAGACATATGCGGCAATTTTTGTATGTTTTGCTTCAAAGGCGATTCATATTGAATTAGTCTCCGAATTGTCAACAAATGCATTTCTGCTTTGTATACGTCGATTTGTAGCGCGCCGTGGTGTACCATTGCGCATGGTGTGCGACAACGCCACAAACTTTGTTGGCGCTGCTACAAGGCTAGCTGAGTTTAAGTCAAAATTGTTTAACTCAGACGTCATAGATCACATAAAAACATATAGTTCAATTAAAGGAATTAAGTTTTGCTTTATTCCCCCTAGAGCTCCACACTTTGGCGGCCTCTGGGAAGCGTCAGTAAAATCACTCTTACTTTCGAGGAACTACTCACTGTGTTCTCGGATGTGGAAGCTATCCTTAATTCAAGGCCAATAGCACCCATTTCAGATGACCCCAACGATTTCAATGCTCTCACTCCTGGGCACTTGCTGATTGGAACCGAATTAACGTCAGTACCAGAATCATTAATTTACCATTCCACGGACCCTCCCGGAACGGAACTTCGGTATCTGGATAGATGGCAGCGAGTGACCTATTTGAAACAACAATTCTGGACCCTGTGGGCACGGGATTATGTTCATAACTTACAACAACGCAGCAAATGGATTTACGAAAAGGCAAATGTGGCCTTGGGACAATTAGTTATAGTACATGAAGACAACGTGCCGGCTCAACATTGGCCTTTAGCAAGAGTAGTGTCTGTAAATGCCGGACCTGATGACAAAATTCGAGTAGTCGAACTTAGGACTGCAAAAGGAATCTTCAAAAGGCCAATTCACAAGATCGCTCCGCTTCCAGAATCGTTTAATTGAAAGTTAGTTCTTTCAACAGAGGGAGCATGTTGGAGGAGAACTCCTGAATTTAAATTTATTAATTTAATTATTCTGAAATATTAACCATTGGGTTAAATAGCTAAACTATCGATATATCGCAAGCTCAAAGAGAGTTCAATCTAGCATCACTGGTGGCTCTCTTCTTGCGTTTCCCTTTATATTTTTACTTCTTTATCACACTCTCGTAGCATATAAGAATTGAAGAAATTTACTGTACCAAGAGAATTCGAATGCGACGTACGCAAAATAAATGGAAAAATACTAACGTCGGCTAATCTGATTGTGGCAAGGGAAGTTTTGAATCATCGAATCCAACTAGTAGCAGATTATTAATATGGCCGAGAGATTGGCCAACAGAAGGTATAGAACAGACAATGTCCATCTACATCTTTGACCTCAGTAACCGCTAGCTTGTGAACAAAACAATACTCGTTAATTTTTTTCGTGGTTTTTTTTATTAATGTATTCATTTTAATATATTTCATTACTGTGTTCGTAAGAGCTACGGAGACATAGGATCTCGATCTGCTGCAATTCATCTACCGCCTTCTTTCGGTTATCGGTCGATTTATCGTCGCTGTGATAGGAAGGTTACATAAAAATGTATAGCGCCCAACGTGGGTGTTGAGTTAAAGTATATCAGGAAATTCTTAAGATCAAAGCATGTGGTTTCAAAGACTATATTATGGTTGAACTTAAGCGGATAAAAAAACCTGCACGGTTTAAGTCTGCTTGGCGAAGCCGGTGTTTCTGTTAGGAATCTTCAACCGCAAAGTTAAAAGAGAAAATGAATGTAAACAATAATTTCAATACTCTGTATCACAAAATTGCTCGTTTAGTTTTATGTCCTCGATAATTTAGCACTCGTTTCGTAAAGGCGTTCAAAACTTTTCTTAACAATTCAGATTATTGTATATTGGATGTTTTGATGCAGTAAGTACTGATTGTATCTAAGATCACGTTACGACAGCTGAACTGCTAAAGAAATCGAAAATTGTTTTATAGTAAGCTTTGGATGATTCAACGTTCAGGTGTCTGGATCTTGGTAATACAGATGGTATATCCTTGCCGATCAGGAGATTCAAAAGGCCAAAGCCTAACCAAAAAAAAATTAACAATATTCTTTAGGTTTGGCTAGTTACGATATTACACCACGTACGCAGCTATGTCACTGTTAGGAAAATAATTTTTAAAAAAATGTCTCGAGTCAACAAAGTCCACCAAATACGGACACTTTAGTAGATAATATATGCAAAATTTGTTCCTTGGTTTTGGACAACACACAAACATGTTTCTGTACTCCCTGTAAGCACATTTTTCGTAAATCCTGTTTGGAAACTCTTCTAGACAAGGAAAAGCATTGCCCAGTTTGTGAGAGTGCGATAGATGTGTCTAGTCTAAAGTAGGCAACTGTTCACCAAAAGCGAAGCAAAAACATTTGTCATTGGCACTTCTCGAGCATGGACTCATAATTTGGCAAAAACCCTAAGTCAAGTCCCAATAGACAGAGCAGAGCAGCCCAACGAACCAGCTTTATCAGTTAGCGAATCACCAGCATCATGTTTAGATGCCAGTCACAGTACTAGTCAACCTCTGAACCTCAATTACCTAGAACCAAGCCTAATCAGCGATATACAAAATATGATCGAACAAACAGTTTCTCGTGTAGTATCGTCATTACCTATGAATTTTAGTCAGCGAGAAGTGCCATTAGACCCTGTCCAAACCCGATCGAGCATAAACTTTGGGTAGTTGTTTAAAAAATGATAATATTTCAAGATGTTTTGTACCTGCGAAACGAACCACTAACCTTGAGATTAACTTTATAAAATTTTGAAATATCCGTTGTAGACCCTGTCCAAACCAGATCGAGCATAAACTTTGGGTAGTTGTCTAAAGAATGATAATATATCAAGATGTTGTTTTTGCATCTACGAAACGAACCACTAACCTTGAGATTAACTTTATACAATTTTGAAATATCCGTTGTAAACAGAGTCTGTTATTTAATGAAGACAAATTGTTGTAATTAACTGGATGGTTTAACGAGCATAAACTTTGGGTAGCTGTGTAAAGAATGATAAAATTTCAAGATTTAACTTTCTAATAATGTTTTTAGGATTTCTTAAGTCCATGTCGGTGAGTTTTATTCCTCGTAGACGGCCCCATGTTGTGCGTCAAATCTTCTAAGAAGTTAACGCGTAGTGATTGGTGTATCGTGGATTGATTCTAAATCAGTTCGGAGCACGATTAAACTGTACGCTTGTGTGCACTTTTTATCCGGCTCCTTAGAAGGATAGCTCGAAGTGCACTATGCTAAAGAAAATTCACCAAAATAAGTATGAGGATTATCGCTTTCTGTAATCTAAGACCTAAATCTGTGGACCTGTCAACAAAATGTGGTGATGCTATGCTGGTAAACGCATCTTTCTTCTCTACCCTCCCTACCTTGGCATTTGGCATAAGTATTTTAAAACTGTCCCTAATACAAGGCCTTAAGACAATATTCACAATTCATGGTTATCAATTAAATACAAAATGATTCAAAAAGATATAAAAGAAAGAATCTTCATTACGACATTTTACGACATTACTTAATTGTACATATATTAATTCATTTATAACTCTTACTCAGACAGTCCTTGTGGTTATCGATAGGCCCGTCGAATGCTTCGAAGCTGTGAAGTTAGGGGTTTTTTTTATGTGGACAAACCTAAATAAACAAAATGTTTTTAGTATGGATGAATAGGGCTTCCAGGGCAAAGGAAAGAATAACCCAATCTTCATTTGTTGAATTCATAATATGAACTGATTTTATTTACAAAAGTACGGAGTTTATATAGGAAATCTTAGGCTCTAGTAGGTAACAATTGTTCTTAAGGCGATCTTATTCTAATACGAGTCACACCCACGTATTCGGGGGTTGAAAAATTATTATTATTTTGGGCACGGCGTCGGCCACTTGACATCCTGCCGTTGTGATCGTTTTGGGTTAGTTTACAATTACAAGTGTTTGTTCCCACAACATGTGTGGCTGATTGTAATTCTAGTCATATGCTAGGTTAGTTGTTTGTGACAAAAGTACAGTTGTATTATATTTTCTTTAATGCATCTGATTTGGTGGAGCCGCTTCAGATGAACACGATGTTTATTCTTAAACATTCTGCCAAGGGCCGCCAAATGGGGCTGGTTTAGAATCTGTGTTTAATCTTAGTTTGCCTTATACAAATTATTATTAATATTAAAATTAGTAAGATAACTAATATTAAAGAAGCATTTAAAGTTACATTATGGACACTCAAACCTAGTTAATCTGATGTTCCTTTACCGATTGTAACTGACTTCCTATTCTTACAAATTCTGCTGTATGGTTTACTTCTTCTTCTACTGGATTTCATTTATTTTATATTTGGCATATTACTAATATCGCCCAATGCTTAACAATTTTTGTTTCGGGATATCTACCCACTGCTGATGTGCATTACTATGTTGACTTCTAGCCTTTTTATATGGTGGAAAATTTAAAAAATAACCACTTTTACTTTTTGACTTGTTCCAATCAGATCTTTGCTCCACTTTTTTTAAATATTGCTGATAGCTAAAATCTGAATTGTTATTTTGTTTATTCTTAGATGTTGTCCTTTTATAAATATTTTGCCTTGTCTGCCTTTTTTGTAATGCAGATTCGGACAATTTATTACCGGAATCTATTTTGACATTATTTTTTTTATAATCATTATTTAATTCAACCATTGCCATTTCAATATTCTTATTCTTATAAATTTATTTCGTTATTACTTTGAGAAATTATTTCTTTTACCTCAGCTTTTATCTTACCTCCAAGGTGAGGTCCTGCTGGAGGAGTCAAATGCTGACTTATTTCTTGAATTTTGATGCTGAGTTTCTTTTGAATTGTATTGTATTTATTTTCACGTTTACCTTTGTTCTTCTCCCAACGCTGTTGCCTACTTGTGACATCTATTGTTGTTGCCACTACGGATTTATTACTTTTCGATTTGGTGCATCCCGAGACGATCCAACCAAATTGAGTATTTTGGCCTAGTAGGCCATCAATCTTTGTAACTCCCCCTTTTAAAATTTGGGTATATACGTTTACCCCCATTATTATATCAACCTTACCAGGTTTATTAAAGGTAGGATCAGCTAATACGTAGGATTGCCATTTTGACATATCCACGTCTACCGTTTTTAATGGAAGAGCTTTCATTAACTTTGGCAACACAATCGCCTCAACCTTAAGATGACTTTTATTTTGATTTTTTTGCATTTATTGAGGACACGCCCTTTATTTCTGTATGTTGTTTAATTTTCGGTAATTTTAATATTTGAGCTGCCTCTTCAGACAAAATTGTGCTCTGTGAACCATTATCAATTAGGGCTCTTAGAGTCTTATATCCTCCATTTACATTTTTTACTTGTATTAGGGCTGTGGCCAACAGTGTGGGTTGAGCCGATATACAAGTATTAACTCTCTCCTGTATTTCTTCAAAATGGAGTAGAGTATGGTGTCCTTTACTGCACAATGAACAGATCATCTCATTAGTGAATTCTTTATTGCTTGAATAGTTCAAGCATCGTGTGCACAGCTGCACTTTTTTGGCCGTTTCATACCTTTCCATAGGTGTCAAACCTTTAAATTTATAGCACTTATACGCTTTATGTCCGGCAACTTTGCAAATCGGACAGTTATTTTCAAAAACCCCATATGAAACCACTTTTTGCGGGTCTTTCTCTTCTTTCCTCATGGCACTTAGCGAACAATATCTTTGCTCCAAGTATTCCATGACATCAGAAAGCATTTGTATCTGCCTTGTTTTTCTAATCTGACTCTCTTACAATTGTATGTCAAATTTCCTCGGACAAATTTGCTTTTATTTTAATTAAGTGTATTGACTCATTAATTATGTCAATCACTCCTTTTACATTATTTGCGGATTCATTGTTGATCATCGGTAGATCAATGATCCGACTTAATTTTTCGGAAAATACCCTCCGATTATTTTCATACCGCTTGGTCAACAGTTCCCAAGCGGCACTATAACTGTCAGCTGAACCTGACAATAAATGAGCTACCATGCTCCTCGCTTCGCCCTTTAATGCGGATTTTAAATAATTGAATTTAAGAGTAAGATTTAGATCCTCTCTATTTTCAATTAATTCTGCAAATAACTCTACAAACAGGTCCCATTCTCTTGGCTCTCCAGAGAATGTGGGTACCTGAATTTTTGGCAACACCGGTAATTCGCTTCTCACAGTTACATTCTCAGTTTTAACATTTTCCTTGTGGCTCATTTAAATTTCTAGCATTGACAATGAATTTGTCATCGAATTCTAAATCCTCCATGGTATTCTTATATTTTGCATCTTTTGTCAATACCTGGCACGCCTGTGCTTTCTCCCATTGACTTTCTCCTGTTGACTTCAACTCTACTGCCTCCAAATATTCCTGAAGCTGTCGGACTCTATCCATAAATATCTCCTGGCTAACCTTAGCATTTTCATTACTGGAGGTCGCATCCCGGCGTGACTCTCCTTTGCTATCTTCAAAACTCTCCAACATCGTTGCATCAGCTTCAATGTCTTCCAAATTGCTTGGCTCTCCTTTGGCTATCAAACTGGTTGCTAAATTTAACCCTTCCTCATATTTTCCCTCTGTGAAATAGTGGTGGTCGGTTACTCCACTCTGTAGCATTTGGCTATGGTAACTGATCCATTGCTTCTGTATCTCACTTACTTCGTTAAGAATCTTGCTAGTTAACTTAGTGGCATCTAACTCTCCTAACTTTTTTAACCTTTTATGCAACTCGTGCTGCTTCGCTAATAATTTTTCAGTTTTTGTGGGAAACATTTTTGTCTTATTCATATATTAGGATACCGGTATAAGTATATAATAATAAAAAAATATTTATAACTATTTTAATTTATATCTTATCTGATGATCCTGTTGTAGACACCGTTCGCCACTGTTGTCCGCCAAGTAGAGTTGTCTGCCGCTGTGTAGCGATAGTTGATTGCCTTTTTGTTTTATATTACGTCTCGATCAGCTGCTGTTGTCCAGGGCCTATGGGCTCAGGCGGTACCGGTGCCGTTCAGCGCACCAGACTTCCTTGTATTGGCAGTGTACGTTCTCCAGCGGCCTCTCCTTTGCAACTATCTTGTTGCTCTGCTGCTGTTGGTAGTTGCCAATTTGCAACTACATATAGTGTATATATACACTTGTTCACTTTTTTCGATATTAGGGCTTCGAATACGCCACACACCAACTTTATATTTTTATATTTTTTACCGCTGCCGAAATTATTGCAGTTGCTCGACTAGCCAAACTGCCTTTAAATACTCGGTCTCACGCACTTTTTATTTATTAAGCAATATTTTGCTTTTATATTATACTCTGTCTCTTACCACTGGTGGGGGAGAACAAGAGTTTTTTTATTTTGCTACCTTTAGCTGATCTTAGCATTTACACTTGCATAAGAATCCAGACTTTAAGGAGCTGATTCATTCTCTGAGTCTCTTACCACTGGTGTGGGAAAACTACAGAGTTCCTTTTACTCGAAGGACCAAAATGAATAGGGATTCCGGGCGAAGCAAAGAATAACCCAATCTTCATTCGTTGAATTCAAAATATGAACTGATTTTATTTACAAAAGTACGGAGTTTATATAGGAAATCTTAGGCTCTAGTAGGTAACAATTGTTCTTAAGGCGATCTTATTCTAATACGAGTCACACCCACGTATTCGGGGGTTGAAAAATTATTATTATTTTGGGCACGGCGTCGGCCACTTGACATCCTGCCGTTGTGATCGTTTTGGGTTAGTTTACAATTACAAGTGTTTGTTCCCACAACATGTGTGGCTGATTGTAATTCTAGTCATATGCTAGGTTAGTTGTTTGTGACAAAAGTACAGTTGTATTATATTTTCTTTAATGCATCTGATTTGGTGGAGCCGCTTCAGATGAACACGATGTTTATTCTTAAACAATGGACATATATATATAAGATCTTGCCAAACAAATAATTAATCAAAAAAAAAAAAAAAAAAAAAAATAAGGAATAAGGAATACTTCTTTTTACTTTCATACGTCTACTTGCTGCATATTTAGTTGGCCAGTCAAAGAGCTACAAACCACTTCCAAATGGTGATTTATCTCATTATAGAGATGTACTGACCTTTAGGGGTAAAGAAAACTAGCGAGGGCAGGTCTAGAGGACCTCCAAATCCGCTATTATGTCCTTTGACGTCTCAACGATCGTTAGCTCGGATCCTGCTAGAAGTTAGCCCGTTTATAGGATAAATTTTTACGGACTTTGGACTGCTTTCCCGAAGAGAGGGGGTATATATATATGTATAAGCCGGCTCAGCGTTATGATTTCCGCACCAATTTAAACGGGTCTCTTGGCCTATACAAACTTATGTAAAGTAGCCACAATATCCCACCACCTCTCACACTCTGGCTTCCAGAAATTTCCATGCCCTTGTTAGTTGCAGGAGACCGAGCTCCTTTGGGTAATTAACAAACGAGTTTCTGCGAAAAACTAAATTAATAACCTGCTAAATATATTTGCTCTTAATTTCACCTGTATAGTCGTCACAACACAAAATTTAGAGAGATGTACTAAAGAAAACTAGGAAATGCGGGATAAATTGTAAAATAGCGGCTAGCAGTATTTGGGCCCAAGACGCGCCCGAACTACATACCTTTGGTATCAAACGAAAGAGAAAAATTCCACGAGCACGACCTCAGGCGCTCCTTGGTGATTTATTATGTATTTTTTGTGTAATTAACAAAAGAAAAATTATGTTATTAGCGGGATTTTAGCTAAAAGTAGCTTTTTACGGCTAAAAGAAACTGTCAAATTTTGATATAGTGTTGGGCTTTTTAAAACTTTTGTTCGCGCTATTTTTAAAAACCGAAAATATTGTTAAGTTTACAACATTTCTTCATTTTAGAGAACAAATATAGTTCAGGATACAATATTCAGCTGCCAGAGCAGCCGAATATTGCTCAATTTTATAATTCAGAGTAAAAAATTTGTCTGCCAGGGCGGTCAAACAACGCGCCAAATAAAAAATAGCGTTCGCCAACACTGAAATTTAGCTTTAGTCGATTTTTTCACTTTTCAACACTGAAATCTTGAGTAGCTTAAGTAAATATTTACCATATTTACTAAAACAAGCTTTACTTTATATTTTTGAAACATCTGGTAACTTGGAGTATTTTTATACTCTATAATGCCACATTTTTATACGAATAGTATTTTATTTTAAAGGCAAAAAACATCGATAAACCAAATGAGCATTCAATCTTATCGATGTCTGTGAAGTCTACCGAATAGTGTTTTATGCCATCACTATGATGGTATTTTGCACGTTTTAAAGCGCGAGATGAAGTTAATAATGCCAAAAATTTATTGCATTTAAAGATTGGTTGACTTTAGATGCAGCTGATGAGGGCAAATGTTATTGCAAATCCAGCATTACTGCAAAGCTTTCAGACTTGCAGGAACTTTAGATTTAAAGTCCATCAATATTATGTTTCTTGTTAATGTTTGTTAAACGATGTACATATTTTATATAGTTGAGACATTAAATGGAAATAAAAAAAAAAACCTGACATATCCCAAAGGTCGTATGGTATCATCGGACCTGTGCTCTGATGATTCGAGCAATGACGTAGTAGGCAGCAGGCAGCGCTGCCGTCAGCGGTTGAGCAGAGACTTGTGTTCTATTTATCCGATCAGATTGAAATTTTGGGATCTGTAATACCAGTTATGCAGTCACCAAGTCGCTTGTCAGCACTAGAAGCAGAAGCGGTTAAAAATCAAGTTGATGAGTGGGAAGAAAAAGGAATAGTGCGCAGAGTTATAGTTGTAAAGAAGAAAGAAAATACTTTGCGGATTTGTGTAGACTACAGGAAGCTAAACAGCATGGTCTTAGAAGATTGCTTTCCATTTACTTTAATGGATGAAGTGCTTGAGAGATTGCGGGCAGCTAGCTTTAATACAATTACGGATTTATAAAATGGGTTCATCCATGTGCCCATAGAGGAAGCAAATCATATACTGCGTTCGTTACTAGAGAAGGAATAAACGAGTTTATTAGAGCGCCAGTTGGATTTCGTAATTCTCCTGATTTGAAAATAAAATAGGGAAAATGTAGTTTTTTTGCAAAAACGCGTTAAGCTTTCTAGGTGACGGAATTGAAGATAAAACAATGGCGATATGTCGTTTCGAGGTACCCACAAATGCGGCGTTGCAGCAATTGAAGCGGCGATAATAAATGAACCAGTATTCTATTCTTGCGAGGCACCAACCGAGCTGCACACGGATGCTTCAAAAGATGGTTTTGGAGCGGTACTACTTCAGCTATTTGACAACAGTAGCTGAGCTGAAGAGGTACCGTAATGGATATTGTATCTATAAGATTTGAATCTGAACGTGGAGCACAGGTCAGCAGTTAAGATGCAGCAGTCTTGCTTAGTAGTAAAAGATAAAATAACAGCGTGTTTAAAGAAGGCAAAGCAGACAGATGATCATATTGTCGCAATTATAGAGATACTAAAGCAGGAACAATATAAAAAGTTCAACGTGAAAGGTGGTTTGTTATTCAACGAAGTTGAAGTAATGAGTTATTGGTAGTCCCGAAGCTATTTTTCGACGCGCAAGACAATGCACGCTATCCAACAACAATACTGTATACCGCATTTGGAACTGTAATAATAGACAGCTTAATCAAAGAAGACACACCACTGTATTATTTACATTTGGATCATTTAGGACCCACGTACAGCACTTCCAAGCAGTACAAATTCATTTTGGCAATGGTAGATGGTTTTTCAAAATTCGTATGACTCATTCGTTAACAACGAAGTCCACGGGAGAAGAAGAAGTAATTAAAAGGCTCAATGAATGGACAGACATTTTGGAATTCCTGAGAGACTCTTAAGTAACAGACAGTGGCCTTCACATCAAACGCTTTTAAAGAATTCCTTCAATCAAATGTTTTAGAGCATGTACTGTCAACCACAGGAGTAGCAATGGGCAATGGCCAACTCGAACGGGTTGACCGTTGTATCCTGTCTATTATCTGAAAAATATAAGCAGAAGAGCCCACGAAATGGTATAAGGTTGTTTCGCAAGTACAGAAGGCTATTAACCTTTTTGGAACCAGAATGCGTAACCATATATACGACCGATTGCTGGATATTATCTGTATATATCTGTATATAAGTATATTCAAGTGGCCCATACGACACCAGGACATAGCCTATTTCGCGCGAGCCCAAGAAGAGAGCTGTCCACCTCCCTCCCGACTGACCGTGGGGCCCAGCCGTATATCGGACAGCACGTGGACAAAATAACACGGCCAAACAATTAAAATATGATTTACTACAGCTAATTACGAGGTAAATAGACTAAAATAGAGGTTTTCACAAGAGAAAGAGAGGCTTCTGATCTGATTACGGGATACAAAAGATGATTAGGAAGATTGATTAAAAGAAGTCTACTGGAGTGTGATGGCAAATTGAGATTGCGAACTCAATGCAGAAATTGCTTTTGAACAGATTCAATTTTACTTTAATGATAGGACGGATTACTGAAGTATACAGAATTTTGGTTGTGTACGGATCGTCAAACTCTTTTGACCATCGGTTTCCAAAACCAAGAACATTCATAGCTTTACTAACTGTAGCAGAAATATGAGGATTTAAAGTTAATTTATTGTCCATAAGAACACCTAAGTCATTGATAGTATCTAACTGTTCTAAGGCAGTGTCGTTAAGATAATAAGTTGCTAAGTATGGAGTGCATCTATAAAAAGACATAACTTTACATTTAGAGCAGGTGAGGTTTAATAGGTTGGTTTCACACCAACTCTGAAGATCATTAAGATCGGATTGAAGCAGGCAAGAAGACGATGTCTTTAAATCAGAGGTAAAGCTTAACATCATCCGCGTACATTAGGACACGAGAATGTGTCACTACCAATGGAAGATCATTTATAAAAAGAATGAATAGCAATGGACCATAATGACAACCCTGAGGTACTCCAGAGGTCACTTGGATGGTCTTAGAAAATAAAGACTTAAAGAGACTTTGTGTACGCTTAGAAAGATATTGAAGAATCCAATCAAGCAAAAGGCTGGGGATGCCAAGTGTGTTCAACTTATATAAAAGCAGAGTATGATTAACAGAGTCAAAGGTCTTGCTGAAATTAGTACAAATGACGTCAGTTTGCACGGCAGTCTTGAATGCTTTGATCGATTCAGACGTAAATTCTAATAGGTAAGTGGTTGTTGATCTACGTTTTTTAAACCCATGGGATGACGAAATAATTGGGCTACAAAAATGCTGCAATCCAGATGTTATTTTTTTCTCAAATGCTTTGGGTATAGCAGGCAATATAGAAATAACCCTATAGTTGGAAGCTTCGGACTTTTCCCTTTTTTTATGCAGAGAAATAATATATGATTTTTTTCAGATAGACGGGAAGGCTGAAAATGTGACGGACAGTGTAAACAACTTAAGTATTGGCTTACATAGAGCCTTTGCACAAAACCTTAATACCCTGCCTGGTATTCCGTCAGTATACCAGGTTATACTGTTTTGACGGAACTGAGCACGCTAAGAACCGAACTTTTATCAAACACAGGGTCTAAAATGCAATTAGACGATTGCAAGTGATGAGGATAAGGAGGATTTGCTTGATAAATCGAACAGGAATAAGTTGTTTTGAAAAAATCAGCAAACATATCGGCAATTGCCTGATCATTGTCAGCTTTATTGTTTTCGAAAGACAAGTAAGACGGGTGCACTGATGTCTTTACGTTTTACATTGACAAAGTTATAAACAATGAGCAAATCTTTGTCAGAGAGATATGAGGAGACAAGTTGAATAGCATCCAAATGGTGAATGCAAACTGCCAAGTCGAACTGTGGTGGAATATTCGAACAAGTAATATAGGCAGAAAAAGAATGGAAAATTTCAGACGAGAACACTGAATCAACAGCGATCAAAACACCACCACCATTACTGATAGTCCGATCATGTCTATATATTAAATATTTTGATTGAAAAATTGAAGCATCGGAAATATCAGGTTTCAGCCAAGTTTTAGTCTTTACAAATATATGAGAGTTTAGACTTTAGTCCCCTTACTTTCTGATAGGCCAAAGTTAGGAACGAAATTAGTTTTGTGACTCGCCAACAAGTGCAGACTAGCCGGAAGGAACGTTATTCACAGAGGCAGGTAGCAGGCTAATCGGAGTCGGATTCTTTTTTTTTGTATACTCTTTTACAATAAGGTGTTCCGGCCAAAAATCTTTATACCATATTTCGACAAAAAGATCTGGGGAGGCACTTATTTTTAAGGACGAAATGACAAGAGTATATGAAAATCTGAACTTTTCCAACACAATGTTAGGGGCTTGAACTTTGGGTATTGGGATCAAGCCTCGAAATGAAGGGAACTAGCAGTGCCAGGCACAGCAGTAGCTAGATGCAGTAGCTGCTTAAGCAGCCAACACTTTACTAGCTCCCTCAATTAAGTACTTTATTGGCAATATTCCTGGGAACGGATGTTTGCCCGGACGGTTCGGAAACTACAACAGATATCGTGTTAGTAGAAAGGATACTGATGACATAGGGTCATATTCGAAAGCCAGAACTGGTAGAGATCGATGTGCCGATGGACTGAGGGACGCGCCCTAAAACCTGGCCCTCTTTCGCGTCCGAGATTCAATTTTGATTGATTCAAGTTTTGAACTTCTGAATTGAACCTCCATCGCCATCGCCAAGAGCACCTCTTGGAGCATATGAACGACAGCTGACAGGGTTTTAAGTCCATCCCCAGTCCGTTTCATAAAACTTAGCATCTCGAGCTCCAAGCCACGACACGAATCACAGCCCCATTTAAGGCCGCCACCCTGTGCATTAAATTGTCACACAGCCAACAGTAAAGAAAGTGTGCACTGGTCTTGCTGGGATTATTGTAACTCTATTTTGTAGCGAGCGCTAGTTTAAACTTTCAAATTTTTAAACTTAACGACTTCACGCGCCACTCTTCTAATAGCGATCAATCGATAAATAAATAATATTGGTGTATCAATCAATCGATAAATGAATATTATTGGGATAGCGATAAGTGGTCTATCGTTTTTTTGAGGTGGCAACGCACTTCGTTTCCTCATTTCATTTTAACACGGAGGAGATAAGTTGTGGAAAAAACCTCTGTCGCAAAATTTTATTATAGATTCTAGATTTATTTACCCCGCCGCCATCTGCATCTTACTCTATATCATAGATTAGAAACCTCCCATTTTCTGGCCAATATTTCTGGTAGCTTTTTTTGTGGGGATTATTTTCTGGAAAATGGGCCAGTTTTCAAATACCCTTTTCTGGCACCCGGAGCACGAGCAGCCGAACCTTGCTTGGCTTGGCATTCCGGAATTGACATTCGGACATTGAGTGTCTGCCAACTAAACATCGGCAGCGCCACAACGTTTTTGTGTTGGGATTTACGGTGTGGTCAAAAGTGTCATTTCTCGAAAATTGTCCTAACCGGATTTTTCGTACGGCAAGGCTTTAAGGGCGAGTGGCATTATCTAACCTTCTGCCGTTGCTGACCCAGACAAAGCTTGCTTTTAGCCAAATTTTGGATACTGTTTGCTGCCACAAGAGTTTTTTTTTAATTAGCATCGCTCTTTGCCAAATTGTTAAGTGAAAATAATTTTTCTTTCTGATCTGATTTTTTTTCAAATGTAAAATCAATTTAAAGTCACGTTAAGGTTATTATAAACGATTTAAGTCAAGAGTAGCGGCAAATAGATTAAATGTAAAAGCAAAGTCAAAGAAACGGAGTTTAATGGTGGTCATAGAGCGCAAAGGAGAAAACACCCTCACCCACACACCATCGATGGAAGGCATTTCAACGTGTAAACTATAGGATATTGGGTATGGGGTGATGGTAGTCAATTGATACCTTGATTTGTTGATATAATTTCTGTTTCAGCGTTTTATGATCAACCAAATAACAAACAAAAAAAATTATTTCCGTAAATAATGTTTGAATTAAAGCCAAATGAAAAGTAATGAGTAAATTTGTGCAGCTTGAAAATTTAAAATAACCCTAACGAATTTAGAAAAAAAAGAATTTGAGCAATGACGTAGAAGGCAGCGCTGCCGGCAGCGCTTGAGCAGAGACGATGTATATTGACTGTAACTTGTGTTCTATTTATCCGATCAGATTCAAATTTTGGGATCTGAGATTTTATATATAATAATACTCTCATATTGGTAAATTTCATGGCGATACTCCAATTTTTGCAAAAATGTTTCCTCCAGAGCTATATGATATAGTGGTCCGATTCTCCCAATTTTCATATTTTATTTTTCCCAGGTAATAAAAAGCCCCAAAAAAAATTTCATCCTGATAGCTCTTAAGATGCCTGAGTAAAAGGCATACGCACAGACGAACGGACAGACGGACATGGCTATATCAACTCAGCTTCTCATGCTGATCAAGAATATATATACTTTATATGGTCGGAAACGTCTCCTTCTGTGAGTTACAAACATCTGACCAATTTTATAATACCCTCTGCAAGGGTATAAAAAAAATTAACTTGATTTATATGATATTCCTTCGATATTTTTTTATGGCGAGGGATGTTTAAGATTCGCAATCGAGATGCAGGAGATTGCCATGAATGCTCCGATTCCGGAGAACGAGCTGGTCGACCTGATCATTGATGGATTGCGGGACAACTCTACTCGAGTCGGCATGCTGTACTCAGCTCGGACGGTGGCTGAACTGAAGCCCCTACTGGAACGCTACGAGCGCCTCCGTATGCAGGCCGCTGCCTCCAGACAAAGCAATAGCGTGAAGGCGCAGCCAACAACAACTGCCGTGGCGCCTGCAAGCAAATCGTCAGGCACCGTCACGAGTGAGACCAGATGCTTCAACTGCTCAGGATGGGGGCATTACAAGAGTCAATGCCCGAAACCAATGAGACCTCCGAATTCATGTTTTAAGTGTGGTTAAGGTTATTTTAAATTATTTAAGTCAAGAGTAACAGCTAAGTGCCTAGTGTATTAAGCGGTATCAATTCGGCGACTGTCAAGCAAGTTTTTGCGAACTATGTCGTGATGGTAGTCAATGGATACACTGATTTATTGATATAATTTCTGTTTCAGCGTTTAATAATCAACCAAATGATTTCCGTAAATAATGTTTGAATAGAAGCGAAATGCAAATTAATGAGTACATTTGTGCAGCTTGAAAATTTAAAATAACCCTAACGAATTAAAAAAAAATATATCAAAGAAGTTAACATCGGCTCTGCCGAAGTTTATATACCCTTGCAGTCCATGGCCATAATATTTTTACATGTTCCAAACTCTTTTTCTGTATCTCAATTTATTAATGCACAGAACCTTTCAAATATCATTTCAATTTCTTCTTCTTCTCCATCCTCTTTTACACGTATGCCGCGATTCCCACGCATGCATATTTAGTTTATGTAGCGTTGCGCCTGCATGTGTGCATGCGTGTGCGCTGATGATTTGAGCAATGACGTAGAAGGCAGCGCTGCCGGCAGCGCTTGAGCAGAGACGATGTATATTGACTGTAACTTGTGTTCTATTTATCCGATCAGATTCAAATTTTGGGATCTGAGATTTTATATATAATAATACTATCATATTGGTAAATTTCATGGCGATACTCCAATTTTTGCAAAAATGTTTCCTCCAGAGCTATATGGTGGTCCGATTCTCCCAATTTTCATATTTTATTTTTCCCAGGTAATAAAAAGCCCCAAAAAAAATTTCATCCTGATAGCTCTTAAGATGCCTGAGTAAAAGGCATACGCACAGACGGACGGACAGACGGACATGGCTATATCAACTCAGCTTCTCATGCTGATCAAGAATATATATACTTTATATGGTCGGAAACGTCTCCTTCTGTGAGTTACAAACATCTGACCAATTTTATAATACCCTCTGCAAGGGTATAAAAAAAATTAACTTGATTTATATGATATTCCTTCGATATTTTTTTATGATAGTACCTTCTATAATAATTAATAACATGTAACTATTAAACTCTCTTTTATACTACTAGTTTTAGTCCCTCTCATTGAATAAGTTAATTTACCTTGAGTTCTATTGTTTCTCTAGTCCGAAAAGTTTTTAATCTAGAAACGTTGAATTATACCAGACAAGCAGTTTAAAATCCGTCTGTATTTATTTTGTTAACATTTAATATTTAAGAAAGGAAAGGTTTCTTCTGAAATTATAATGAAATTAAATATGATTGCTTAAGCTTTATAATTTATTTCCCTAGTGACATGGGTACGTGAGTTGAGATTGTTCAGTTTTTTAATGGGAATCTTTACAAATAACAACAAAGATTCATGGTTGGGAGGGTATAGAACAGACAATGTCCATATACATCTTTGACCTCAGTAACCGCTAGCTTGTGAACAAAAGAATACTCCTTCATTTTTTTCGTAGTTTTTTTTATATATATATTCATATTAATATATTTCATTACTGTGTTCGTAAGTATTTTTCTTGCAAGTCATTCGATTGCCATATAACTTTAGTTTCAGTAGAGATCCTAATAAAAATTGAATTTTATAATTAAAGGTAGAGATTTCAGCAAACAACCCCCCACCCCACAAGAGCTACGGAGACATAGGATCTCGATCTGCTGCAATTCATCTACCGCCTTCTTTCGGATATCGGTCGATTTATCGTCGCTGTGATAGGAAGGTTACATAAAAATGTATGGCGCCCAACGTGGGTGTTGAGTTCAAGTATATCAGGAAATTCTCAAACCATGAGGTTTCAAGGAAATTCTTAAGATCAAAGCATGAGGTTTCAAGGACTATATTATGGTTGCACTTACGCGGATAAATAAACCTGCACGGTTTAAGTCTTCTTGGCGAAGCCGGGTTTTCTGTTAGGAATCTTCAACCGCAAAGTTAAAAGAGAAAATTAATGTAAGCAATAATTTCAATACTCTGTATCACAAAATTGCTCGTTTAGTTTTATGTCCTCGATACGCAGCCATACGTTTCCTGTTAGGAAAATAATTTTTAAAAAAATGAGTCAACAAAATCCACCAAATTCGGACACTCCAGTAGATAACATATGCAAAATTTGTTCCTTGGTTTTTGATAACACGCAAACATGTTTCTGTACTCCCTGTAAGCATATTTTTCATAAATCCTGTTTGGTAACTGTTCTAGATGTGTCTAGTCTAAAGATCGTAATACGAAACCGTTCACCAAAAGCGAAGAAAAAACATTTGTCATTGGCACCCAGCACTTCTCGAGCATGGACTCATAATTTGGCAAAAACCCTAAGTCAAGTCGCAATAGACAGCAGAGCAGCCCAACGAACCAGCTTTATCAGTTAGCGAAGCACCAGCATCATGTTTAGATGCCAGTCACAGTAATAATTTTGGTCAGCGAGAAGTCGCATTAGACCCTGTCCAATGATGATGCGGAAGTGGAATCTACGTTTTGACGGAGTAAAAGCCCTAACGGTGGAAACTTTTGATAATGATTTTATTGGATTGTGTAAACCCATTCAAATATTATTTGGAGGAATATCCCGCGAGTGGTTTTGGAGATATCATAAGCAAGTCCCGCGAATCGTATGGAGCGAGTTCTGTTCAGCTGTTCGTGAGCAATATAAAGACTATCGGTCAGGTTTTATGAGCAATTTTCTACGTGTTGGGGGAGTAATATATCGGCCACTCTACACCCACACCACTTCACTTCCCACTCCATTAACCCACTTAACTTCACCCCCTTTATTTATTGCAATCGAGACTAACGAAAAGTCCTATAAACAAATCTGCCCCCAAAACTTAGTCCGTGCAAACTTTAGTCTACAAAGCGAGAAAGCAAGAAGCTGGAGAATCTTTTCTTTGTTTTTATGATGAGGTAGCTTTTTTGATCAACAAGTTTGGTATAAAGTTTGAGAAAGAGAAGCTGATTGAAATTTTGCAAAACAACCTGTTGCCAAAGATACGACAAAAGTTACTATATCAATCTATCGCATCGATTGGTCATCTTCGTAGATTAGTACAGATGCTAGAAAATTTAAATTACGGAGGCGGAAATGGGCGTAGCAATATATATGGCAGACATTTCAGAGTCAAAACAGACCACAGACCCCTAACGTATTTATTTTCTTTGATAAATCCGAGTTCAAAATTAACAAGAATGAGACTTGATCTAGAGGAATATGAATTTACAGTAGAATATCTGAAGGGAAAAGATAATATCGTTGCGGATGCATTATCCCACAATACAGGATCTAAAAAACACAAAAGCAAATGTCCTGAAAGTCACTACTAGGCAGCAAAGTAGACAAAATAATCTCTGGCCAGATGATAAAAATGAAAATACAATTAGGCACGTACCTAATAATGCTTCTAGTAAGCCCAAAATACATGAAGTACTCTGCAATGACGAAGTACGAAAAGTAGTGTCCTTGCGCATAACACATAATTTATGTTTCCTCAAACATGGAAAAAAAGTTATAGCAAGAATTGAGATTGGAGATCTGTACACCAATGGAAATCTAGACTTAGGTCAGTTTTTTCAAAGTGTTGAAAAATAAGCCGGTATACTTAACATCAAACAACTCAAATTGGCACCGAGTGAAAAGATCTTTGAAACATTTTCAATAGAATC
>JAEIFP010001743.1:0-12348 GCA_018903935.1 Drosophila insularis | reverse complement strand
ATTTCTGGTGTGACCTTTTAGTTTTGTTTTAATTAGGCACACTGCTGTTTCCTCATGGTCGCCTTTTAGTGAATTAATCAAATTCAATGCGTCCATGAAGCTCTGAAGAACCAGTTCAAGACAAATGAGTTACGATCAAACAGGGTCGATCGAACCACATGCAACCGCGAGCGATTTCGTACAAGCGGGAAGATGCGTGGGAAGCTTAATGCAAGAAGTCGGCAATTGCACGACATACGATCCGGCTACGATCAAACACGGCCGATCGAACCGCACGCAACCGCGAGCGATTTCGTACAAGCGGGAAGATGCGTGGGAAGCATAATGCAAGAAGTCGGCAATTGCACGACATACGATACGGTTACGATCAAACACGATCGATCGAACCGCACGCAACCGCGAGCGATTTCGTACAAGCGGGGAGATGCGTGGGAAGCATAAGGCGATAAGTCGGCAACCACATATACGAGATACGATGTACGATACGGTTACGATCAAACACGATCGATCGAACCGCACGCAACCGCGAGCGATTTCGTACAAACGGGAAGATGCGTGGGAGGCATAATGGGCGAAATCGGCTGTGTAAGAGCAAACAAGTGCAAGCGAAAAAGGGCATTGGCCCAGTGAGACAATTTAAGAGCACAGAGAGGCCACAATAGAGATGCATGCATTAACATACAATGCATGTACGAATACGCTGAATTAGCATACACCCACAATACACGTATGCTATGCGTGTATGACCGCGAGAGGGAGTACCGGTGGCCAATGGGTGCTCTCTGCCTACGTCACACATAAGAGATCAAAAGCAGTGAGAGCATGAACAAAGCCAAGTGAGGGCCATGCTAATGAAACGGGGAGTACGGGGGAGAGTGAAGAACTTGTAAAACGATAATGGTTTGTGGGTTGAAAAAGGGAATGTGCAAGCCGAAGGGGGAGGGATGAGCAATGGGGAAGCCCGCTATCTAATGGATACGATGCGTGTGTTGGATTGCGATTTAAATAAAAGCAATTAACAATATATATTGTGTTAATCAGGCTAATAAGTACTAAATGATAGAGTAAGTTTAACTAATATATATATGTATGCATAAGTATAATATGGAAATAATATGAGCGAAGTTTGGGTATGACAAGCGGATTGAGGGGAGCGACGGGCGACGGCAGCGCCGCCAGAAAAAGGGAAAGCAGCGAAGGTAAACGGGATACGTGTGGCGGCCAATGGGAAGGCGACGCCAACATAAGAAAGTGATGCAAATCAATATGTACAAGCGAGGAAGACAAGGACAAGGAATAAATGGGCGCGCAGCCACAGAGAAAGAGGACATATGCGCCAAGGATTTACGGGACTTTCACCACGCATAGCAACAAGTGGATGCGTGGGTGAAAGCAGAGGGCCGATGAAAATGTACCAGCTGTATAGCGGTACTACACCAATCAATACCAATCCTGCCTATATAAAGGCAACGCCCATCAAGAAGCACCATCAAGTCATCAGATTATCAAGTTTACAAGTCGTGATCAACCAAGGGAGTTTTTAAGGCCTTACGAGTAACCTTAAAAACTCATACTAGTGAAACAAAACGAGAACAAGGATCAAGAAAATCAGAATACGCCAGGAACGTGAGAGAAAGTCAAAGGATATATCCTAAGGCCAAAAAACGTGCCGGCATTATTCTAAAAGGGAGATATCAAACAATATATTCCTATCACAAGTCTGGAACAGGAATCAGAGGAGACACAAGGGTCGAGAGACGAACTAGGATCGAGCGTCGAGGGACCCCAACCACAGGCAGCGTTGTCCAAGTTCGGGACTCCTTTAGAGAAACTCGTCATATCCAACCAAGCCCATAAACAGTCGTAAATAAACATACCACCATAACTAATAATTAAACAAACGTGTTCTAATTTCACCCTCCCGAAGAAGGGGGGGAGTGTGAGGAATATTAGAAATGATAATAATATCCCACACAACAAACTAGCAGCAAAGCAATCCAACTGTGTAAATAATGCACCAGATGCAAGATACAGCCGAGACACAAACCAAATGTACGATATACGACCAAGCTCGTTACTGGTCGATCGAACCAGTTCAAGACAAATGAGTTACGATCAAACAGGGCCGATCGAACCACACGCAACCGCGAGCGATTTCGTACAAGCGGGAAGATGCGTGGGAAGCATAATGCAGGAAGTCGGCAATTGCACGACATACGATACGGCTACGATCAAACACGGCCGTACAAGCGAGGAAGACAAGGACAAGGAATAAATGGGCGCGCAGCTACAGAGAAAGTGGACATATGCGCCAAGGATTTACGGGACTTTCACCACGCATAGCAACAAGTGGATGCGTGGGTGAAAGCAGAGGGCCGATGGAAATGTACCAGCTGTATAGCGGTACTACACCAATCCATTCCTGAGGCCGTGGGAGCTGCCTATATAAAGGCAACGCCCATCAAGAAGCATCATCAAGTCATCAGATTATCAAGTCTACAAGTCGTGATCAACCAAGGGAGTTTTTAAGGCCTTACGAGTAACCTTAAAAACTCATACTAGTGAAACAAAACGAGAACAAGGATCAAGAAAATCATAATACGCCAGGAACGTGAGAGAAAGTCAAAGGATATATCCTAAGGCCAAATAACGAGCCAGCATTATTCTAAAAGGGAGATATCAAACAAGATATTCCTATCACAAGTCTGGAACAGGGCCGATGGAAATGTACCAGCTGTATAGCGGTACTACACCAATCCATTCCTGAGGCCGTGGGAGCTGCCTATATAAAGGCAACGCCCATCAAGAAGCACCATCAAGTCATCAGATTATAAAGTTTACAAGTCGTGATCAACCAAGGGAGTTTTTAAGGCCTTACGAGTAACCTTAAAAACTCATACTAGTGAAACAAAACGAGAACAAGGATCAAGAAAATCAGAATACGCCAGGAACGTGAGAGAAAGTCAAAGGATATATCCTAAGGCCAAAAAACGTGCCGGCATTATTCTAAAAGGGAGATATCAAACAAGATATTCGTATCACAAGTCTGGAACAGGAATCAGAGGAGACACAAGGGTCGAGAGACGAACTAGGATCGAGCGTCGAGGGACCCCAACCACAGGCAGCGTTGTCCAAGTTCGGGACTCCTTTAGAGAAACTCGTCATATCCAACCAAGCCCATAAACAGTCGTAAATAAACATACCACCATAACTAATAAATAAACAAACGTATTCTAATTTCACCGGGGCACAAAATAAATTTTGTTGTGCCGAACCTAGCCCAAGAGATAGCATATATATCCCGAGGGACGAGAAAGGAACGTTACAACTGGCGCCCAACGTGGGGTCCAACGTGCTATACTGGTGAAATTTAGAAATAATGAAGTAAGTAAGTCGTCTCGCCGACTTGGATATACCATACACCAATAAAACAAATATTTTAAATTTATAATAACCAATGCATTTTCGTATTTTTAAAAAAATCGGACGGACGGACGGACAGACGGACATGGCTAGATCGTCTCGGCTGTTGATGCTGATCAAGAATATATATACTTTATAGGGTCGGAAAAGCTTCCTTCTGCCTGTTACATACATTTTGGCGACTTTAATATACCATTTCACCCTATGGGTGTATGGTATAAAAACTACAGTTTGTAAATCAAAAAAAAGATCAAAATGGGAAAAGGATGGATTTACCACATGAAGAAGGAGGATCTGGTACAGACAGGCCGAGGACGAGTCCGACGACGATGTGCCGGACATAGTAAATCCGGCCATCGCCGCCTCCTCGGATGAGGAGTTCGTTGAGGACATGGGTGATAGCGGGGATAGTGGATACACCACAATGGAGGAGTCGGATGGTGGACTACATATCCGAAGCCAGCGAATCGGAGAAGGGGGCCGTGGCTGGTGCAGGTGAGGCTGAGGGAGAGGCCAGCCAAACTCCTGGAAATGATGGAAATGTGGTGCCAGGCGACGCATGTTGGCAGCACATGTGGGTGTGCCAACAAGTGGCGCAACTACAAGAAGCAGACAGGGCACGGCAGGAGGCGGTGCAGTTGGCACAGGCCAGGGAACGGCTGGCGGCGTTGATGGAGAGAGAGAGGCAAAACCAAGAGCTAGAACGCAAGATGGAGTACCGAGAATGCCCGTGGGTGTGGCCCAGGAACAGGAAGGGCCGAGGAGAGTTAGGGAGTGTGGGCGGGACAAACTAGGTATAGGATTAGGATAGCTCAGGGGGTAATTCGGGTGTATCGGGAAAGAAGGGTATAATAAGTAGGATAATTAGATGTAAGTTACGGATAAGAAAAGATGCGGAACGGGACAAAAAAAAAAAAAAAAAAAAAAACACACAAGGGATATACAAAGAAAAGATGCCCTAATCCGCCACCAAGAACGAAAAGATACTCAGTAAGCGCCAACAAGAAAAGATGCCAAAGGGCCAATAAAAGATGCGATCTAAGTCGGAAAAAAAAGGGGAAAATTGGCAAAGCCGAAAAAAAGGGAAAACACACAAGCATAAAAGAAAAAAAAAGGAAAAACAAGAAAACACACATAGAAAATAAACACAAGGTACAAGGGACAAGGGAGGGCAAATCCCTCCCGAAGAAGGGGGGGAGTGTGAGGAATATTATAAATGATAATAATATCCCACACAACAAACTAGCAGCAAAGCAATCCAACGGTGTAAATAATGCACCAGATGCAAGATACAGCCGAGACACAAACTAAATGTACGATATACGACCAAGCTCGTTACTGGTCGATCGAACCAGTTCAAGACAAATGAGTTACGATCAAACAGGGCCGATCGAACCACACGCAACCGCGAGCGATTTCGTACAAGCGGGAAGATGCGTGGGAAGCATAATGCAAGAAGTCGGCAATTGCACGACATACGATACGGCTACGATCAAACACTGCCGTACAAGCGAGGAAGACAAGGACAAGGAATAAATGGGCGCGCAGCTACAGAGAAAGTGGACATATGCGCCAAGGATTTACGGGACTTTCACCACGCATAGCAACAAGTGGATGCGTGGGTGAAAGCAGAGGGCCGATGGAAATGTACCAGCTGTATAGCGGTACTACACCAATCCATTCCTGAGGCCGTGGGAGCTGCCTATATAAAGGCAACGCCCATCAAGAAGCATCATCAAGTCATCAGATTATCAAGTCTACAAGTCGTGATCAACCAAGGGAGTTTTAAAGGCCTTACGAGTAACCTTAAAAACTCATACTAGTGAAACAAAACGAGAACAAGGATCAAGAAAATCAGAATACGCCAGGAACGTGAGAGAAAGTCAAAGGATATATCCTAAGGCCAAATAACGAGCCAGCATTATTCTAAAAGGGAGATATCAAACAAGATATTCCTATCAAAAGTCTGGAACAGGGCCGATGGAAATGTACCAGCTGTATAGCGGTACTACACCAATCCATTCCTGAGGCCGTGGGAGCTGCCTATATAAAGGCAACGCCCATCAAGTCATCAGATTATAAAGTTTACAAGTCGTGATCAACCAAGGGAGTTTTTAAGGCTTTACGAGTAACCTTAAAAACTCATACTAGTGAAACAAAACGAGAACAAGGATCAAGAAAATCAGAATACGCCAGGAACGTGAGAGAAAGTCAAAGGATATATCCTAAGGCCAAATAACGAGCCAGCATTATTCTAAAAGGGAGATATCAAACAAGATATTCCTATCACAAGTCTGGAACAGGAATCAGAGGAGACACAAGGGTCGAGAGACGAACTAGGATCGAGCGTCGAGGGACCCCAACCACAGGCAGCATTGTCCAAGTTCGGGACTCCTTTAGAGAAACTCGTCATATCCAACCAAGCCCATAAACAGTCGTAAATAAACATACCACCATAACTAATAATTAAACAAACGTGTTCTAATTTCACCGGGGCACAAAATATATTTTGTTGTGCCGAACCTAGCCCAAGAGATAGCATATATATCCCAAGGGACGAGAAAGGAACGTTACACAGTGACTGTTTGAGTCATTTTTATACTTCTTGGCGAAATGGCTGGTTTATGAAGAGTTATTTTTGTTTGATCTAAACTCACTGATGGTTCTTCTTGATCCGTCTCTTCTTCAGCCGTTAACTGGGTATTGTCTTCCAGTGATATTGAAATTTCCAAATCAATTGTTTGTTTATATTCAATATTATATCTTTTTAATATGGATTTTGCCTTTTGTTTGCAGTCATTATAGGCTGTTTTTCGTCCCGCAGTTAGTTTACTATAGTGTTCTATTAACACTTACAAGATTTATTTAATTCTTGCATGTATTCTAGCTTCTCTTATTATATCGTCCGAATTAAATATATTTTGTTAAAAAAAATTTATACTCTCTTTTTTTTTTTTTTAATTCCCTGAGAGATTAATTGTCTCTATGGGTTATTGGAATAGTTTATGTACCCAGCTGTGTAGAAAAAATTTGTTTTCTTGGTCGTTTAGACCTGTTTTCTATTGGTTTGATAGAAAAAAATTTTTTTTTTTGGATTCGATTGTTACATATTTTTTTTGTTTTAATATAATTCAAAAATTTTTAAAGAGAGAAAAATTATCTCAACTGTGTTTCGCACAGTGAGCCAGAGACGTGGAAAAATAGAAGAGTAGACATGCGTAGGCTTACAACTTGAACAATGGTTCATGTTTTTTAGTAATAGCCTATCGATGGTTGGTTAGTTGTTGTACTGTGCAACAAGTGCAAACTCGTGCATGCTTATATTATCTTAATATTTAAATGAAATTTTTTTTTTTTTTTTTATGTATGTGCGTATATAAATGTACATACATATATGAACATGTTTAGCTGTATATTTATGTGAGTATGTTTATGTGAATATATTAATGTATACACATAAACATATTCAAGTGCACACTTATGTTTTATTGAGTACATATTTGATTGATTATATTTGTAACAAAGTATTACAAGTTGAGCTCTTTGTGTTGAATGATTTTTGGGATGGATATACTACACTAGCTATAATAGATTGCAAGACGTGGGCTCTCCACCGTGGATTACCCGTGATGAGAACTGGAACCTAGAAACTCATAGGAAACAACACAAAGAACACCCCTTCTGCCCTTATCAAGCCCAGCTTAATAGAGTAACTATGACTTTTTTTTTTTATTTTGATCGCCGATGAAGGAAATCTTCAAAGATACGAACAACCAATCACTGCACAATCTCCCATGCATGATTCACTGTTTCATCAGAACGATTACGTTCTACATATTCCTCTCCAGTTGAGTGTAACGGAGTGTAACTCGATTTCACCTGTCGCTCCGAAAGACCGCCGAACGTCTATCACATACATGTGATTCTGTCGGATTCCCACCAGGTCCGGTTTAGTTAAGCCCGAGTCGCATTGCAGATTGGTTCGACATGGACAACGCAGCCTTTCCGTTCAAGTCCCCGCTTGACGGCATTTACCACGCTGTGGTGTCTAGCTACCCGCCTCCCGTGCGTACGATAGCATTTCTGCAAGATGTGATTTGTTGTTTCAGGAGCATCACATCTTGCACGACACCGTCTCTCCAATTCGTGCCTTCCCCTCGTCGAACGAGACTTCGAAGGTAGGGCATTTATCCGCAATTTGACACCGTGCAAATATTCCTTTCCTGTTAGCAAGCTCGTGGGTTGACTCACCCACCCATGTTGCGGACCATAGTGGCCCGCTTCACGGAGACCGCTACCATCAACAGACATGTGCAACCTGTTTGCAAAGTACGAGTCAATCTCTGGACGCGATACCAGCTGCACATTTTCCGCCTTTAATCTATCTAGCTATCTCGTGCCCTTTGCATTTCGTCGTCAATGAAAGAGCTAGCTACCTCGGATTACTCGAGGTGGGGCCATTTTATATTGCTCAATCGCTTCAGACGAAGCATCGGTGCTATCCATCTAATTGATGGACGCCCGAGACCCCCACACATGTAGGGGGCTTGAAAGAAAGCAACTGGTACATCCAGCGGGAGATCTAATCATCTCCTCACGAATTGCCATAAGAGAGTCTTAGTTACTGCCGCCGTTGACCCGCACTTACTTGAATTTGTTGGCAGAAATCACATTGTGTTAACACCAGCTAGGGCCAATACAATGCTTTGTTTTAATTAGACGGTCGGATACCCCAAGTCCGTGCCAGTTCTGAATTGATTGTTAATTGATAATCGTTATAATTTAAAAGAACTAATTAGTAGCTAATTAGTATTCTTAAAAATTTTAGCAAGAAAGTTCTTTATTCTTTTTTATGGTCGTTTCTGTTGCCAGGATGAGCACGAGGCCCATATTTAATAACAAACGGATACCCAACAGGTTAAGGAATTGGGACAGTATTCCCTTTCGTTCAAAATTATTCAGGTGTTGTATTACTTTTTATTTTATTTGACAAATTAGGCTAGTTGCTTCGGCAAGTGAGTTGTTACACACGGTCCTGCTGTTTTTAGCAACCAACGCCTTTCATGGTTTCTGTATGAGTTGTTAATTTGGGCACCGTAACTTTACGTTTGGTTCATCCCACAGCGCCAGTTCTGCTTACCAAAAGTGGCCCACTAGGCACAATATATCATAATGCTAAACTTCATATCAAGAAAGTTAAGGTTTTTACCCATTTAAAGTTTGAGAATAGGTTAAGATCGTTTCGACCCTAAGGCCTCTAATCATTCGCTTTACCAGATAAGATTGTTTTATATAACATTTAAATGCACAAGCTATCCTGAGCGAAACTTCGGAAGGAACCAGCTACTAGATGGTTCGATTAGTCTTTCGCCCCTATACTTAATTCTGACAATCGATTTGCAATTCGTAACTGTTTCGGTCTTCCATCAGGGTTTCCCCTGACTTCAACCTGATCAAGTATAGTCCACTATCTCTCTGGTCACAGCACATATGCTCAATGTACATTCCAGTTAGAGGTATAAATAATATAAATATCATTATACATAACTGTTCAATGAAAGACGTTAGTATTTCATGAAGTTATCAAATGTTTATTTATTTATATATATATAGGCACTAGCACATAAACCAGTGACTAAAGGTTGTCGCAACCAACACATAAATTGGGTGGATTTCGGAGTGAGATTACAAAGGTAGAGATTGGGGGCCAAAGACACAGCGATGCACACCCGATGTAACTACAATTGGTATCTGATCTAACTAAGAATAATGCATTTCTTTTATAGTAAAAATAGAGAGCTCATCAGTGCATAGTTCGACATAGTGTTAGGTCAGCAAAATACGTCTTTATTGCATAGCAGCTTAATTAACTAGGTCTTTATTGTTAACTGCTGACCATCTCAAACCTACTTACTACTGATGAGCCATCGATATCTATAATCGGGTTACATACTAACTTGACATATATTTCTATATTATGATTGTATTATTGTTATCTTATTTTATATAGTTTAAACACCAACATACTCCCGGCCGTTAAACACCTGTTCAACATTATCCAACGTTGACCGCAAAATTGCTGGGGGCTGGGTTTACTGCAGCAGGGGTCGGTATGGGATTGACGATCCTCACGGTTGTCTGATCTGGACCATTGTGTCTTTGGGGTTGTAAGCATCTTCTTATTCCATATACCATCACAAGAACCAATGGTATTGTTAGCGCTACGTAGGAGACGATAACATGGTGAGCCGGCTGGCTGAGGTCCTCTGGCAATTTCCAGTTTTGCTTAGTTTCCAGTTTTCCTTGAATGTTGCTTAATTCGTCGTAGCTAAGCTGCATCTTCGTGAATTGTGTTGTTGTTGGCGCTGCCTTTGTTGGGCCAATGCTGAAGTTTCCAAATCGCACATATGACAATTTCATTGTGTCTGTCGTAGCTATACGGTGACCTGTTATTCGGATAGCAGAACTTCTTGCTGTACACGTCGGGTCTAGGGTTAACAATCCAGTCTTCTTGATAGTGACATCTTGGATGTTATCGTCACAGGTCACTGTGAGTTCAATTGGTCTGGTGGTGGCAAAAATCCACTGATTTTTGTGATACATGTCGTACCACACGAATAATCTGTTTGTGTGTTGTATTTGACACGCTGATGATTTTGAGTTTTTGAATAACTGGAACTCACAGTTGCTATTGGCCGTAAACGTCGTTTGTTTATCAAAACAAATATATTGCTCATTGTTGAGCTGATAGCATCGTTCCAGATCTGCTCTTGAGAGCCCAATGTATTGATTTTGTTCTTTGTTGACAGCAATAATAGGAATTTGAATGTTCATCGTTACAATCCCATGAGTTCCAACTGCTGGAATGGGTACTAGGTTATACAGTTGCACTGTCTGCGTTGCCACTAATGGAAACATGACTTTAAATATCACATGATTGTTTGCGATTGTGCCTTGTGCCTTCATTAAGCCATATAATTGTAAGACGTCGTTATCTGGAACTGGCAAATCCAAACCAAACGGAAGATGTCTCTTCAGTTGGTTCAGATGTTCCCGAAGCTGGCCTGGTGATAGTAGTAACGGGCTGATTTTACTATGATGGGCATCCGTAAATACTCGGGAAATTTCGGTTTGAATTCGTTGCAAATTTTATTTATTTATTTATTTATTTACGTCAACTAACACAGCAGTCGACGAAAAAGCTTAAGCTAAAGACAAATAGTAATTAAATTAAAAAAGCTAGCTTAGCTATATACACAACTAAACATCCCCGACCCGGTGGAGGTGTTTTATTTGCATAAGGTGCCAGCTATGCCCCGATTCACAGCCAATGTGGTCAGGGATGAGTTGCAGCCAATCCAAGTCCAGAATATTTTCATTGGTTTCGCTGTAGATGATTAAAAAGTATAGCGCGAAGAGATGTGACAGAAAGATGAGGAGAAATTAGGTGAGAAAGGTTGTTAAAAGATTGGCAAAGAACACGAAAAGGTTCGTGAAGAGAGTAGTTAGTCAGACATCTACTAAGGTAAATAGGAAAAAAAGTTTCTGGTCCGACGTGAGGGAACACAAAAATATAGCGTACTTAGTAAATTAGTGGAAATGACTTCGCCGTTGACTAGTTTATGGAGAAAGAGAATGCCAAAAACGAGCCTACGGTTGTAAAGTGAAGGGAGATTAATAAGAAGAAGTCTGTCAGAATAAGAAGGTAGGCGAAGACTCGGGTCCCAATTAAGACCGCGTAACGCAAACTTAAGGAATTGCTTCTGTACCGATTCAATACTACGCTGGTGAACATCATATTGCGGGTTCCACACTGGCGAGCAATATTCGAGAATAGGGCGAACTAACGAAGTGTATAAAACCTTTGTTACATAGGGATCATCAAATTCTTTGGCCCAACGTTTAATAAAGCCAAGAAGGCTGCATGCTCTATTGACAATTGAAGCAATATGAACATTAAATGAAAGTTTTGGGTCAAACATAACGCCTAAGTCTTTAAAGGATGGTACACAATCTAACAGAACAGACTTAATGGAGTAATGAGCTAGGAACGGAGACAAACGACTGAAAGTCATAAAAGAACACTTAGAGGCATTAAGGTGTAATTTATTAACGTGGCACCAATCACAGAACGCATCGAGATCAGATTGCAAGTACTGTTGGAAAAAAGGATCATTATAGGAATAACAAATCTTGACGTCATCCGCAAACATGAGCACGCGCGAGTGAACCAAGGCCAAGGGTAAATCATTTATAAACAGGGTAAATAACAGTGGGCCCAGATGACTGCCTTGGGGTACACCTGACGTAACTTTAATAGTTTTAGATAATGAGGAACGAAAAGACACCTTTTGGGTTCTGCCAATAAGATACGACTTTAACCAAGCCAACAGTTTCGGGGAAAAACCCATGATGTTAAGTTTCGCGAGAAGCATAGAATGATCAACCGTATCGAAAGCCTTACTAAAGTCAGTATAAATAACATCAGTTTGACACTTTTTACGGAAGCCATGGTGTACAAGGGGAGTCAATTCTAAAAGGTTAGTAAGCGACGAACGACCTTTCATGAAGCCATGCTGACAAGGAGAAATAGTGGATCTGGATAGGTGTTGAAGGGAAGACGTAATAATTTTCTCAAACAGCTTTGTTATTGCCGAAAGTTTGGCAATACCACGGTAGTTAGAAACATCCGATTTGCTACCCTTTTTAAAAATAATAAAAGACTCCTTCCAAATATCGGGAAAGCTACAAGTCTCACTCGATATAAAGAATAACCGATATAAAGGCTTAGATAGGGAAATCGAACACATTTTAAGGATGCAACTAGGTATTTTATCAATTTAAATGTGGGATTGAAAAGGGATAGGTTGTGGGATCCGAAACAGTAGTAGAATAATTCGACTGAAAGAATTTAGCAAACAGATC
>JAEIFP010000172.1:0-199530 GCA_018903935.1 Drosophila insularis | reverse complement strand
GGCTACTTGACACCGCACCGCTGTTACAATCTTAAGTGTTTTCCACAGAGTGTGGATGCATGTTTTGTTTGGTATTAAGCAATAATTGTCATATGAATCTTTATGACTTAGTTTTGTTTTTATGTTTATACCATACACCCATGGGGTGAAAATGGTATATTAAAGTCGCTAAAATGTATGTAACAGGCAGAAGGAAGCTTTTCCGACCCCATAAAGTATATATATTCTTGATCAGCATCAACAGCCGAGACGATCTAGCCATGTCCGTCTGTCCGTCCGTCCGTCCGTCCGTCCGTCCGTCTGTATGAACACCTAGATCTCGGAGACTATAAGAGCTAGAGCCACCAAATTTGGTATGTAGACTCGTGTCATATGTACGCTTATCGAGTTTGTTTCAAATGTTTGCCACGCCCCCTACCGCCCCCGCAAATGATATAAAACCGATTTTCTCAAACACCATAGCAACTAGAGACACAAAATTTGGTATGTATATTTGCTTAGTAAACGCGCACATTTTGTATTTATAAAAATTTTGCCACGCCCCCTACCGCCCCTGCAAATCAAATAAAACCGATTTTCTCAAAACCTATTTTAGCTAGAGACACCATAGTTGGTATAAATCTTTGCTTAGTAATTGCGCACAGTTTTGATGTGTAAAGATTTTGCCACGCCTCTTTCCGCCCCCGTAATTTGAAAAAACTCGATTATCTCCCGTTATTTTCTACCTTGTACAATCAAATTTAGCACACTTAAATTTGATACTAATATCAAGCAAAATACCAAATTTGATCAAAATCGGAATAAAAATAGTCAAGTTATGCATATAAACGTTTTTCCATATGGTTGGAAGTGGCCGTTGGCTGGTGGGGGCGCTAGGGTGCTCGAATGCTTGAGTGAGCGAAATACTAAGATATGCTTCTAAAAAGCATGCAAACAGATTTTTTTAAAAATACGAAAATGCATTGGTTATTATAAATTTAAAATATTTGTTTTACTGGTGTATGGTATATCCAAGTCGGCGAGACGACTTACTTACTTCATTTTATTTCGTTTTGTATATTTCTTTGGTGAATCTGATTTGGTGAAGCCAATTCAGATGAACACGATGTTTAATCTTAAACAGCCAGTTTGTTTGGCCAGTTTGTTTAAAGAGAGAAACTTTAAACGGAGATCCCTCTACATACGGCTGAAGTCAAGCTGCTGACTGGCGCAAGATGGGCAAGTCCAGCGCATTAAGCCAAGCTCATGCTTAGACACAGAAAAACCAGAAAATTTGTCCTAGTCGCGGCCGTTAAGTCCAGCACATTTTAAGTGAATAAAATTATCGCAGAACCAACACGATATTGCTCTATACTGATCATCACAACGATCAGAATGCTTGTAAGTGGGTAGACAACAAGCCATTGAAACGCCAAAATGAACACAAGGCAAAGATATATAAAAAATAGAGTACACAGCACAAGAAAGAGTGCAAGAACAGTTATAAGCCAAGCTTTGAGTGGCGGCGTTACAAAAGTAATTACGCGGGATAGAAGCTGAGCACAAGCACAAAAAACAGAGAACAACAAAAATAAAATAATAAAAAAAAAACACTAGCACTGATGGTATGATTGGGTGGTGAAGGGAGCAACTGCAGAAGCAACGACGAGAGAGAAAAGGAAAAAAATGTTTATATAAAATGCACAAAATACAAATAAAACACACGGGTGTCAAGCAAACCACACCAACGAAAGCGTAAACAAACTAAGCACAATTAAAAATTGAGAGAAACAATAAATATTGATAAAAACTCAGGAGCTATGAAAAAACACGACCGTCACGTCAGAGAGCAGAAGAGCTTATGAGCATGCTCTGCATCATCGGTGTATTCTTCTCCGCATGGGCATGTTGGCTCTGCGTCGTGACCAAGCCTGTGCAGGTATTTTCGGAAACAGCCATGACCACTAAGAGCTTGTGTCAAGTAGAAGTTGACCTCGCCATACTGCCCAGCTGTCCATCGACTAATGTTCGGAATAAGGCGATGCGTCCATCTTCCCTTTTCAGATTGGTCCCACCGAGATTGCCAGAGTGTTTGGGTTTCGTTTTTGGCCGTCACCCGAGACTCATTTTTACTTACTCCTCTGGTGATAGCCGTGTATCTATCCATACACCGAGGTATCGTTTTGATCTTTTTGTTTTCGCCGCCTTGCTGCGAAACATTTCATGCGAATGTCACCAATGTCGCTGCTCCACCAGAATACCGGTTGATGATGTCTTCTGTAATTCTTTAATTGCGTCATGCTGTCACTGCAGGCTGCGTCCAGGTTGTTATAGAGCTGTTCGGCCATCACTGAAATCTCGAGTAACTATAGTAAATATTTACCGTTATTTTTTATTTGTCGCGTTGTTTGACCGCCCTGGCATCCAAATATTTTATTCTGAATTATAAAATTGGGAAAAATTCGGCAGCCGAATATTGTATTCTGAAATATATTTGTTTACTAAAATCAAGAAACATTGTAAACTCAACAATATTTTCGTTGGTTAAGAATAGCGCGAACAAAAGTTTCCGACAGTTGGCATCTGACAACACTACCTCAAAATCAGCATCTTTTGGCCATAAAAAGCTACATTTAGCTAAAAACATAATTTTTCTTTTGTTAATTACACAAAAACAACATAATAAATCAACAAGGCGCACCTGAGATCATGCTCGTGGATTTTTTCTCTTCCGTTTGATACCAAATTTATGTAGTTTAAGGCTGTTTTGGGACCGAGTAGCTTAAGTAAATATTTACCTTTACCAATTTTATTTAGCTATAAGCTTGTTTTATTTCCTTTTTTTGTTTATATATAGTTTAGCTTTATTTTAAGTCTGTACAGCTGAGATATCATATCAACATAGAATTTATATTTGGATGGTAAAGGAAAATGGATAAAAAACCTTTAGTTCAGAAATTTTGATTTCAATTATCAATCAAAAATTTATTTATTTCTTAAATAAGTTCCAAATTTAAAAAATTTTAATCAAAAATCTAATAGAAGTTTAAATTATAAACTTGCTGCGAATTAAACAGTTTGAGTGCCTTTAATTTAACATTGTCTAAGATGCAAAGTTTTAAATAATATTTTGAGTCTCCGAGTTTGTTTTATTTTTGATTTTAATACTTAATATTAATCATACACTTTTTTGCATTTTGTTTTAAGAAATCATCTTAAATCCAATTTTATGCTGTTAATTGTTAAATTTTTACTAATTAAGAAAATATTCACCCCAAATAAATTTTAAATTGCTCTTACAAATATTTGTTATGCCCCATGGCCATATAATTTTGAAATGCGAATATAATACGCATTTGTTTTAGCCTTAGCTCACCTTTGAAATGTTTTAATCACATAGCCCCACTTAACTAACTGACTAATCTAACCTCGTGATTTCTAAATAATTATGCAAATTTTATCGTATTGAAAAGGCAAATATTATTGGTTACGATAATAAGCAGAAAATCAGCAGCTACAAATGAATAACGAATACTTGGCAAATTATTCAAAAGGCAAAATTGATTTCTACAAAACAGCTGAAAAACAACAACAACAAAAATTGAACTGAAAATCAAATGTGAGGCGCGTGACATGGCAATTGATTTTAAGTGTGTCAGTTCTGTCCTCGGCCTGAGGCCTGGGATCGGGCAGGTAGGCAGTCAGCTAGCTGTCAAAAATTTGAATCTGTTCGGATATATAGAACACAAGTTACAGCCGATATAAATCGGTTCGGCTTGCTGCCTTCTACGTCATCATCAAATCAACAGAGCGCACGCATGCACACATACAGACGCAACGCTACATAAACTATATGTGTATTCGTGCGAATCGCGGCATGCGTGTAAAAGGGGATGGGGAAGAAGAAATTGAAATTATTATTATTATTATAAGTATAGGATATAGTTGTAAACTATCAACCTAACTATATTTTACAAGCACTGGCAACTAAGGCCTTCGGCTTAGACGAACACTACATTCATACACTAGCCTGGGATTCGAACTCGGATCCTCGTTGTTCAGTTGCCTAAAAAAAAATATCAAAGAAGCTAACATCGGCTGTGCCGAAGTTTATATACCCTTGCAGTCCATGGCCATAATATTTTTACATGTTCCAAACTCTTTTTCTGTATCTCAATTCATTAATGCACAAAACCTTTCAAATATAGTTTATGTAGCGTTGCGTCTGTATGTGTGCATGCGTGTGCTCTGTTGATTTGATGATGACGTAGTAGGCAGCAAGTTGAACCGATTTATATCGGCTGTAACTTGTGTTCTATTTATCCGATCAGATTCAAATTTCGGGATCTGAGATTTTATATATAATACTATCATATTGGCAAATTTCATGTCGATACTCCAAATTTTGCAATTTTTGCAAAAATGTTTCCTCCAGAGCTATATGATATAATGGTCCGATTCTCCCGATTTTCATACTTTATTTTTCCCAGGTAATAAAAAGACCCCAAAAAAAATTGCATCCCGATAGCTCTTAAGATGCCTGAGTAAAATCAAGAATATATATACTTTATAGGGTCGGAAACGTCGCCTTCTGTGCGTTACAAACATCTGACCAATTTTATAATACCCTCTGCAAGGGTATAAATATCAAAGAAGCTAACATCGGCTGTGCCGAAGTTTATATACCCTTGCAGTCCATGGCCATAATATTTTTACATGTTGCAAACTCTTTTTCTGTATCTCAATTCATTAATGCACAGAACCTTTCAAATATCATTTCAATTTCTTCTTCTTCTTCCCCATCCCCTTTTACACGCATGCCCCGATTCGCACGCATACACATATAGTTTATGTAGCGTTGCGTCTGTATGTGTGCATGCGTAGGCACTGTTGATTTGATGATGACGTAGTAGGCAGCAAGCCGAACCGATTTATATCGGCTGTAATTTGTGTTCTATACATCCGATCAGATTCAAATTTTGGGATCTGAGATTTTATATATAATACTATCTTATTTTATATATAATACTATCTTTCAAAGGGATACTCCAATTTTTGCAAAAATGTTTCTCCAGAGCTATATGATATAGTGCTCCGATTCTGCCAATTTTCATACTTCATTTTTCCCAGGTAATAAAAAGCACGTAAAAAAAATATCATCCCGATAGCTCTTAAGATGGCTGAGTAAAACGCATACGCACAGACGGACGGACAGACGGCCATGGCTGTATCAACTCAGCTTCTCATGCTGATCAAAAATATATATACTTTATAGGGTCGGAAACGTCTCCTTCTGTGCGTTACAAACATCTGACCAATTTTATAATATCCTCTGCAAGGGTATAAAAAAAGTTTTTTTTTTCAATTTTAAAAGATATCTATGTAGTGAACATGTCAATGGAGTTACGAAGTTCCAAAACGGAAATATTTTTAGTAGGGGACGTAAAACATCAAATCACCGGTTCTAAACTTCCCTCAAACGGGCAAGTACTGCCAGTTTTCTTCTATAATATTCGTGAAGTGAAGCTAAATGTCAGTGAAAGTGCAAATCTCACAATTCGTGAGTGTATTATTTATTGGGAAAAGGCACGTATACCGACAAGATCAATACCCAACTGTGTTAAAAAACTAGTTAACTTATACCAAGTTTGGAGAGAATTACAAAAAAATGCGAAAAAAAACTCAAGAAGTGTTTAAACAGCGTCGAAATGAATTTGTTTCAAACTTATGCAATTTGTTTGACATAGCACATGCCGAGGCTCTTCAATCGATTAAAATAAATGAAGATAAGATCTTCTTGCAGCGCCAAAGAGAACCAGGTCGGCCCGGTCATTTAGCAGGAGTGGACAAAAAAGTAACAGACAAAGAGGAAAGGACGCGGCTTAGAATCATCGAGGAGGAAAAGCGACGTGCTAAATATTTTTCATCCTTAGATCAGTCAACATCATCTTGGGAACCACCTCTAGAAAAGTCATCTTCTGATTCTGAAATAATAGAATTAGAAGAAAATAGGCCCAGCGCCCCCTCACAGCCCGATAAAACTTATATGAGGAAAAATATCTTAACTGCCAAGTTAGTTGCCGCATTAGACAGGTGTCAGTTAAGTGTGAGGGATTCTGTCTTTATAATAGAAGCAACTATTGAGGCTCTGGGGCACAATACGGATGAATTCCCTATAAGCAAGTCCTCCATTCATAGAATTCGTACAAAAATGCGAAAAGAACGGGCTGAAACTATAAAAATTGATTTTCAAAACAAGGTCCCGGACACGGTAACTGTCCACTGGGTCGGAAAACTGTTGCCAGCTCTAGATTCACGTAAAAGTATAGAAGAACGCCTACCGATAGTTATTACATATGATAATAAAGAACAAATTATTGCTGTTCCTAAGTTGGATAGCTCGACAGGAAGGGAACAGGCAGATGCAGTTTGGAATGCTATTACGAACTGGAACCTTGAAGACAAAGTGTAAATTCTCTGTTGTGATACTACTGCTTCTAAAACAGGCCACATAAATGGAGCATGTGTGCTTCTCGAACAAAAACTGGGTACAGAAGTGCTTGTTTTTGCTTGCCGCCATCACGTTTATGAATTAGTACTTAAAGGCGTTTTTGAAGCGAAAATCAGTCAAGTAACTACAAGCCCAGATATCCCATTATTCAAGAAATTCTGAGACAACTGGAAAAACATCGATCCTGAGAAAATCCAAATCCAATCCAAAGAAACGCTATTTTGTTTAAACGTTTCGGAAATTGACAAACTGCTAGCATTATACAGAAGTGAATTAACCAAAGATATCGTAAGAGATGACTATCGCGAATTAATTGAGCTTTCAATTATATTTCTTGGCGGAGATTCAGGAAAGAAATTTCAGATTCGGCCTCCAGGTGCTATGCACCAGGCTCGATGGATGGCGAAAGCCACTTATTCATTGAAAATATCGTTACTTAGATGTCAATTCAGAATTTCAAACAAGGATAAGGGAGCTCTGTTGGAAGTATGTCTGTTCATCGTGACATCCTACGTTAAACCCTGGCTCCAATGTATTTTAGCAGTAAAGGCGCCGTATCAGGATTTGTGTTTTTTGAAGGCCATGAAAAATTACGAAACAATAGACAAAAGCGAAACATTTCTAAAGCAGCATTGCAGAAGTTTTTCCAGCATTTGTGGTATTTGACAGACGAAGTATCTATTCTGGCTTTATTTGATGATGATGTCAATCTAGAAACTAAAAAAAGGAATGATTTCTAACTTAACTAGAGAAAACCCAACTGCCCAAAATAAACGTTACATTACATCCAACGAAGAACTCTTTAGCCAACTTTTTGGTACGTTAATTAATCTTTAAATTTGATCTTTTACAAAGTTTGCTATTAGGTATAATAATATATGATCAATCTTTTGTAATTTTAGAGAAAAACATTGATGACTTCGTCTCTGTCAAAAGCAAGTTCTTGTTTAATCGACTCCATATTGACGACAGTTTTTTGTGGTCAAATGATAATTCGTTTCTACAGGCTAAAAAGAAGCTGCTAGAACTGAAAGCAGTCAATGACACGGCGGAAAGAGCGGTTAAGTTAATGCAAGATTTCCATGGTTTGATCACTGTTCAAGAAAAGCAAAAACAATTTTTATTACGTTGCGTACAAGAACACAGACAGATAGCCCGACTGTAAAAAGAAAAATTTGAAAAGAACATTGGATGAATGAAGTCCCTTTTATAATAAAAAGAAAATAAATGCGTACTATATGTTTTACTTTTAATTATTTAATTAGTTTAAAAATTCAATTAAACTTTTCTCTATAGTGAGCATATAGCTTTCATACTAACTTTTAAACTTAAAGTTTGACGGCAAGTCGGCACGGGTTAATGACATCCGATCTCAATAATATTTTATATTTAAGTCTTTAGAGTCAAATGGAAAAAAAAATATCAAAGAAGCTAACATCGGCTGTGCCGAAGTTTATATACCCTTGCAGTCCATGGCCATAATATTTTTACATGTTCCAAACTCTTTTTCTGTATCTCAATTCATTAATGCACAGAACCTTTCAAATATCATTTCAATTTCTTCTTCTTCTTCCCCATCCCCTTTTACACGCATGCCGCGACTCGCACGTGTATGTGTGTATGCGTGTGCTCTGTTGATTTGATGATGACGTAGTAGGCAGCAAGTTGAACCGATTTATATCGGCTGTAACTTGTGTTCTATATATCCAATCAGATTCAAATGGGATCTGAGATTTTATATATAATACTATCATATTGGTAAATTTCATGGCGATACTCCAATTTTTGCAATTTTTGCAAAAATGTTTCCTCTAGAGCTATATGATATAGTGGTCCGATTCTCCCAATTTTCATACTTTATTTTTCCCAGGTTATTATAGCTATTAAGATGGCTGAGTAAAACGCATACGCACAGACGGACGGACAGACGGTCAGACGGACAGACGGACATGGCTATATCAACTCAGCTTCTCATGCTGATCAAGAATATATATACTTTATATGGTCGGAAACGTCTCCTTCTGTGCGTTACAAACATCTGACATCTGCGTTACAAACATCTGACCAATTTTATAATACCCTCTGCAAGGGTAGGCATATTGAGATTCCGAAAAAAAAAATTTTTCCCTTGTAGCTTGGGATAGCCTAATGTATGTATATATATTCTTTTTTTTATTATTTTTATACCCTTGCAGAGGGTATTATAAAATTGGTCAGATGTTTGTAACGCGCAGAAGGAGACGTTTCCGACCCTATAAAGTATATATATTCTTGATCAGCATGAGAAGCTGAGTTGATATAGCCATGTCCGTCTGTGCGTATGCGTTTTACTAAGCCATTTTAAGACCTATCGGGATGACATTTTTGGGGGCTTTTTATTACCTGGGAAAAATAAAGTATGAAAATTGGCAGAATCGGAGCACTATATCATATAGCTCTGGAGAAAACATTTTTGCAAAAATTGGAGTATCCCTTTGAAATTTACCAATATGATAGTATTATATATAAAATCTCAGATCCCAAAATTTGAATCTAATCGGATAAATAGAACACAAGTTACAGCCGATATAAATCGGTTCGGCTTGCTGCCTACTACGTCATCATCAAATCAACAGAGCACACGCATGCACACATACAGACGCAACGCAATATAAACTATATGTGTATGCGTGCGAATCACGGCAAGCGTGTAAAAGGGGATGGGGAAGAAGAAAAAGAAATTGAAATGATATTTGAAAGGTTCTGTCACTAACCATACAACACATAGATGTGACAAACGCATGATTTTTTGATTGCAAACGCTAGCCTAGTCATGGAACCCCAGAGAACTTCGGCAAAAACCCAAACGTTCGTACTCTCAATGAGAGCGTAAAGTGGGGAGAGGGCCAAGCAGCTACGAAAATGATTTAGTGTAGCACAGACTACAGAACGACGAAGGCAGGCCTATGTCGTTTGTGATTTCGTTCTGTCTATGTATGTGTACACTCGTCGATACATGCTCTGGCTTCGAAGTGTGTGTGTGACGTGAAGTTGTACAACACCGCATTTCAATAGCTCACTCGACCAAAATTTTTAATTTTCGACAAAACAGCGAAAATGCGAATAAGATATGCCCCTGTGGAAAGAATATAAAGAAATATTGGCATTAGCTTCGTATGTATCCCGGTGGCTGTGCAGATAGAGTGTTTGTCGCTTAGCGGTCGAAATGTCCCTGGTTGGATGGTTAGTGGTTCTGTGCATTAATGAATTGAGATACAGAAAAAGAGTTTGGAACATGTAAAAATATTATGGCCATGGACTGCAAGGGTATATAAACTTCGGCACAGCCGATGTTAGCTTCTTTCATATTTTAGATACACTCTGTTGTCTATTCAAATGGGACATTCTTTTTACATAATCTCGTTATGTGCCGTGAATATTCGGCGAAGTTTTTTATAAAACGTCTATAGTAATTGAAAAATGCAACGACGCTGTCTGCGTCTTTGTGACTGGATAATTATTGATGACGTCTGTGCACCTGTCACCTAAAAATGTCACTTCGTGCATAAAAAATGAACATTTTTCTGGATGTAATTTGAGATTGTGTTTTCTACAGAGTTTGAAAACATCTGGTTAAATTTTTAATCATATGTTGTTCAGAACAACCAATAACGATTAAATCATGTAAAGGATGGCTTGCGAAGGCTCAAAGCCTGAGAATGCTATTGTCATCATTCTCTGAAATGAATTAGGCGCTATTTGTAAACCAAATGGTAATCGCGCAAAGCGATAAGGGCCCGGAAGAGCTTTCTTCGGGACTAATAAAAGTGGGCTATTATATGGTGATACAGACGGTTCAACATTATATTTACACCATACACCCATGGGGTGAAATGGTATATTAAAGTCGCCAAAATGTATGTAACAGGCAGAAGGAAGCTTTTCCGACCTCATAAAGTATATATATTCTTGATCAGCATCAACAGCCGAGACGATCTAGCCATGTCCGTCTGTCTGTCCGTCCGTCCGTCCCTCCGTCCGTCTGTATGAACACCTAGATCTCGGAGACTATAAGAGCTAGAGCCACCAAATTTGGTATGTAGACTCGTGTAGTATGTACACTGATCAAGTTTATTTCAAATTTCTGCCACGCCCCCTACCGCCCCCGCAAATTATATAAAACCGATTTTCTCAAACACTATAGCAACTAGAGACACGAAATTTGGTATGTATATTTGCTAAGTAAATGCGCACATTTTGTATTTGTAAAAACCGATTTTCTCAAAAACTCTTCTAGCTAGAGACACCATAGTTGGTATGTATATTTGCTTAGTCATTGCGCACATTTTTTATGTGTAAAGATTTTGCCACGCCCCTTTCCGCCTCCGTAATTTGAAAAAACTCGATTATCTCCGGTAATTTTCTACCTTGTGCAATCAAATTTAGCACACTTAAATTTGATACTAATATCAAGCAAAATACCAAATTTGATCAAAATCGGAATAAAAATAGTCTGGTGGCTGGTGGGGGCGCGAGAGTGCTCGTATGCTTGAGTGAGCGAAATACTAAGATATGCTTGTAAAAAACATGCAAACCGATTTTTTTAAAAATACGAAAATGCATTTGTTATTATAAATTTGAAATATTTGTTTTACTGGTGTATGGTATACCCAAATCGGCGAGACGACTTACTTACTTCATTCTATTTGGCTTTGCGGACATCGATAATTTTTTTTTTACATATACTGGCTCATCATCATTAAGTCCCTTTCTTTTAGGTCTTGAACTACATCGTAGTTCGAAAGTGATTCACATTTTATGTTATTAATGCCTACTATTTGGCATGTATCTGTGGTATTTAAGAATCGGACAAAAGTATTTTATGCTGTTGCAATGGTGTTTGCAACATAGACACCCGGTTTAATTTCTAATTTTGAAATTAGAATGTTTTCTTCTGCTGAAGACAATTTATTTTGCGTATCACTTGTGATCTTACGGGTATAAGTGTGGAATTAGTACCAGAGCTTAATGTTATTGGAACATATATAGGATACGTTAAGTTTTGTGGTCTAATAATAAACCAATCCTCTGAACAATTGTAATCTAATTGGCAATTCAATTTTTTTATGAAATCTAATCCTATTATTCCATCGCAGAAGATTGCGAAATTTGTATGAAATAATGTAGTTGTCTGTTTGTAATTCGATTGAGACTAGTTCTTTGGAGTTTATGTGTATAATTCTATTGACTTGGATGTCGTGAAAGACATCAGAATTTTCTTTTATTATTGAAATATTTTCACCTCTATCAACCAAAAATATTATCTTTTTATTTGTTGCAACATATTTGAATGATACGAAATTGTTGAGACTTAAGTTGACAGTATATATTTTACTATTTAACTGTGTATCTGGAGGAGTTTGACAGTTTCCCTAAGTATTTTGGGGAACTCGGACATTATTGTTATTGTGATTGTTTCTGCTTTGGTTGTTGCCTCGGTTGGAATTATTCCTACCTCGGTTATAACCTCTACCTCTATTTTTGTTTCTATTATTGTTTTTATACCATACACCCATAGGGTGAAATGGTATATAAAAAGTCGCCAAAATGTATGTAACAGGCAGAAGGAAGCTTTTCCGACCCCATAAAGTATATATATTCTTGATCAGCATCAACAGCCGAGACGATCTAGCCATGTCCGTCTTACCGTCCGTCCGTCCGTCCGTCTGTATGAACACCTAGATCTCGGAGACTATAAGAGCTAGAGCCACCAAATTTGGTATGTATATTTGCTTTGTAAATGCGCACATTTTGTATTTATAAACATTTTGCCACGCCCCCTACCGCCCCTGCAAATTAAATAAAACCGATTTTCTCAAAAACTATTATAGCTAGAGACACCATAGTTGGTATGTATATTTGCTTAGTAATTGCTCACATTTTTGATGTGTAAAGATTTTGCCACGCCCCTTTCCGCCCCCGTAATTTGAAAAAACTCGATTATCTGCCGTAATTTTCTACCTGGTGCAATAAAATTTAGCACACTTAAATTTAAAACTAATATCAAGCAAAATACCAAATATTTCAAATTTCTGCCACGCCCCCTACCGCCCCCGCAAATTAAATAAAACCGCAAATTAAATAAAACCGATTTTCTCAAAAACTATTATAGCTAGAGACACCATAGTTGGTATGTATATTTGCTTAGTAATTGCGCACATTTTTGATGTGTAAAGATTTTGCCACGCCCCTTTCCGCCCCCGTAATTTGAAAAAACTCGATTATCTCCCGTAATTTTCTACCCTGTGCAATCAAAATCTGTGCACTTAAATTTGATACTAATATCAAGCAAAATACCAAATTTGATCAAAATTGGAATAAATATAGCCAAGTTATGCATATAAACGTTTTTCCATATGGCCGAAAGTGGCCGTTGGCTGGTGGGGGCGCTAGGGTGCTCGTATGCTTGAATGAGCGAAATACTAAGATATGCTTGTGAAAAGCAGTTTTTTTAAAATATGAAAATGCATTGGTTATTATAAATTTAAAATATTTGTTTTACTGGTGTATGGTATATCCAAGTCGGTGAGACGACTTACTTACTTCATTATTATTATTGGAGTTGTAGTTACCTCGACCATTGCCTCTTCCTCTTTGGGAATAGTAACTACCTCATTTATTATTGCCACCTCGCTGAAATAATACTGTACTTGCACTTCCAGTCCTTTCTGTGCTGCAATGGATAAGTAACGAAGTTACCAGCTTCCAGTATTATTATGAGCTTTTCATGCTCACAATTTTTAATCATTCCAGAAATAGACTCGTTTGTGGAGAATTTTTCTCCATTAATTGGGTCTAGGCCGTTATGAATAAAGGCTGCCTCCAATTGCTTCCGCAAATTATCTATTTCGGTTGCATACTGGGAAGCAGTTTTGCCTTTTTGTTTTATGTTTAATAATTTAGCTTTTAGCTCGTCGGGAGATTCTCATTTTACGTTATCTCTAAGCTTGTTTATTATTCCTAATATAGTGGTTTTGTCTTGTACCTTGTAAAAGATTGTGCCGGTTAAAATTTGAGTTGTTATTTTGTTTAAATAAATATTTTGCCTTGTCCGCCCTTTTTGTAATGCAAATTCGGACAATTTATTACCGGAATCTATTTTGACATTATTTTTCTTATAATCATTATTTAATTCAACCATTGCCTAGCATACAGATTAAGTATGGCGCAGCCTCTTAATCTAAAACATGCATTGCAATTAATAGATGCAGTAGATAATAAACGAGCCAAAAATTCTATTGGCCTCGGTTACCAATACCCTCTTCCAAATATATTACATAAACCAGTACAACACACTAAGAACAATATGTTCCCTCAACCACCGTACCCTCCAGTACTTCCACCTAAATCACACATTAATACAAACTGGTATAACCCCAGACAGATACAGAGCTATAATATTCCTCAGAATAATCCGTTCCGAAATAATAACCAATTCTTTAATGCACCACCTAGACCATTCACCCCGAAACCGCAACCAAAGCCCACTCCAATGGAAGTAGACGGTTCCATTATGACCAGAAAAGTAAACTACATAAACAGACCAAATACCAATCCCTCACAACAGCCAATTTTGTTGAAAAGAGTAAACCAGCCTATAACAAATTTTCCGAATAAAATTCAAAGACAGTTCCACATTGGAACTGAAGCGCAAAATGAATCATATAGTACTCCAATGCAAGAAGAACCTCAGGTTAATGTGTCCGAAGTTCAGTCCGAATATCAAGAGCAAGACGATTATTTCCAGGTAGTTCCATATTCACAGTTTTCAGAGTATCAGCAACAGCAAGAATATTTCACCGCTCAGGGTGATATGTCCGTGTTAATTCCACAAAATAAAGAGGTATCACAAACCATAGTCCAAGATCCTCTCCCACAAATTGAGGATACTGTCAATTTTTTAGGATGAAATGTTCCTCTTTGCCGTACTTTGTAGTCCGGGACAAAGAGGGAACAGTATACAATTTTTTAATAGACACCGGTTCAAATAAAAGTTACATCCAACCAGAAATAGCCAGAAATGTAAAACCAAACGAGCACAAGTTCTATGCGAGAACTGTAAGTGGACGCATCCTGATTTCGGAACATGTCCACTTGGGTCTTTTCAATGAAGCCAACAAACCTATAATCTTTTTTCTACTGCCAAATTTGGAATCGTTTCATGAAATCTTAGGTAATGATACATTAAAAGAACTTAATGCCATTAAAAATGTGGGAAAAAATTTATTATACGTCAACAACTCTCATGTTGTTAAAATGAGACAAATGCAAACTCAGCAAGTCCACACGATAAATTCAGATCAACTCTCGGGTCAGCAAAAATTAAAGCTAGAAGCACTTCCAGAGGAATACAAATCGCTATTCGCGAGCCCAGACATGAAGTTGACTTACGCTACCAACGTCCAAGAAGAAATTCGACACTCCAGTCTACACAAAACATTACCCGTATCCAGCTTCTTTGACTGAAGTAGTTGATATTATAATTCCCCTGTTTGGATTGTCCCAAAGAAAAGTGACAGTCTGGGAAGGAAAAAATATAGGATGGTCATTGACTATCGGAAATTAAATACAGTCACCATTCCGGTAAAGAAATCTGATATTAAAAAAACAGCGTTCGCTGTAAACGGAGGGAAATACGAATTTACTAGACTCCCCTTCGGTTTGAAAAATTCCCCATCAATATTTCAAAGAGCCCTTGATGACATATTAAGAGAACATATGGGAAAAATATGCTATGTTTATATCGATGATATCATAATATTCAGCAAATCTGAGGAAGAATATTTTCGTCATTTGGCCGAAGTATTCTTGTCAGAAGCAAACATGAAAGTACAGGTAGATAAATGCAAATTCCTCAAACATAGTGTTGATTTCCTAGGCGTAGTAATATCAAGGGAAGGTGTTAAAACCAACCCAGAAAAAGTGCAGGCTATCAAAAACTTCCCCACACCAAAGAACCTAAGACAACTAAGGTCTTTTTTGGGTTTAGCCAGCTATTATAGGAGATTCATTAAAGATTTTGCTAAATTAGCAAGACCCCTTACAGCCTTATTGCGTGCCGAACATGGCAGAACTAAAAAGAATGTTTCCAATAAAATCGAAATTCGTTTTGGCAAAGAAGAACATGACTCTTTTGAGAAAGTGAAAAATTCATTAATTTCACAAGACGTAGTATTAGCATATCCCGATTTCAATCAAGAATTCCATCTGACTACAGATGCCTCGAATATAGCAATAGGTGCGTCACTAGAAGAAAACGGGAGACCAATTACATTTATATCTATAGCGTTATCTAAAACAGAAGAAAATTATGCTACAAACGAGAGGGAAATGTTAGCAATAGTATGGTCCTTGGAAAAATTGAGGATGTATCTCTATGGTAAGTCAAAAGTGACCATCTACACTGATCATCAACCGCTTACCTATGCACTTAGCCCGAAGAACAACAATGCAAAGTTGAAAAAGTGGAAAAGTTACCTGGAGGAGTACAATTATGAGTTGAAGTATAAACCGGGTAGCTTAAATGTAGTAGCAGACGCACTTTCTAGAAATCCTACTAGCATAAATACTAGCAGCACGTCAGCAGCCACTGTGCATACCGATGAGAGCTAAGGTCATGAACTTATACCAACAATGGACATTCCCATTAACGTCTTTAAAAACCAATTAATAATTCTCACCGGCGATAACGAATCAACGACATTCGAATTACCGTTCCCTACATACCATAGACATACAGTAGTAAGGAGAAACTATTCAGAGAGTGATCTTGTAACAATTTTAAAAGCAAAAATGGATCCTAGAATGGTAAATGGTATTTTCACTTCCGAAAGTATTATGGGAAAGATCCAATTCATATTTCCCGAACATTTTAGGAACTATAAAGCAAGATTCACGCAGATTCAAACTACAGATGTCCATGACCATAGCCAACAGCAAGAAATCATAGCAAAAGAACATGTTAGAGCCCATAGAAACGCATTGGAGAACAAAAAACAAATTTTATCGAAATTTTTTTTCCCCGGTATGAAAAAGAAAATAGAAGCAGTAGTAAAAGCCTGTCAAACATGCAAACTTTCAAAATACCAAAGACACCCCCCAAATCAAGAAATTCAACCATCACCCATTCCTAGTTATCCAGGAGAAATCATACACATAGATTTGTATTCAACACAGAATAAAATTATCCTAACAGCAATAGACAAGTTCTCAAAGTATGTGCAAATAAAACTAGTTAATTCAAAAGCAGCGGAACATTTAAAAGTACCACTTCGCGAGTTATTAGTAGCTTTCGGCGTGACCAAAACGGTAGTCATGGATAATGAGAAATCCCTGAATTCTGCGTCAATAAAATTTCTTTTGAATAATCAGCTAGGCATAAATGTCCATACAACCGCACCATATACATCGTCTAGCAATGGCCAAGTAGAAAGATTCCATTCGACATTCACAGAAATTATGAGATGTTTAAAGGTTGAGCATCCCGAGTTGGAATTCGAAGACCTAATTTTCAGAGCTGTAGATGAGTATAATAAAACGATCCATAGCACCACTAATAGAAAACCAATAGAAGCATTCTTTGCGGTACACTTAGCACACTCACCAGAAAAACTAGTACTCGAAAGGCAAAAAATTTCAAGGAAAATTTCAGATAAACAAGATTCCGATTTACAATATCACAACAAGAAAAAAGAACCTATAAAAATTTACGATCCAGGTGACACAATATATGTTAAGATCAACAGAAGGTTAGGTTCTAAACTAACTCCAAGATATAAAAAAGAAAAAGTAGCTGAAGATTTGAATATAAAAGTTAAAACCATGTCAGGCAGGATAGTGCATAAGAATCAGCTAAAATACTGATCAACATCCTTTTTCGACAGGTTAATCTTGTTACCAGCCTGCTGGGGACACACGACTATCTTGAATTACTCAAAATCTAGGGTGGTAATGTTGGAAACCGGAATAGCAGCAAGGCAGAATGGTACCTTTAAGATCATCCACGTGGTAGAGATAGAAAAGTATCAACAGGCATTGTCAGTATTGAAGGAGGTTGTACAAAATAAAACGAAAACAAATCCGTACTACCCTTTTTTAATTTACGAAATAACTCGAATCGAGAATGAAATCAAACGACTAAAGCCAATGAGATTCAGAGCAAAACGCTCTCTCGATATACTTGGAACAGCGTGGAAGTGGCTCGCGGGTACCCCAGATCACCAAGATCACAAGATTGTAATCGATAAAATCAATGAACAGCTAAAGAATAATAACAAACAAGTAATAATAAATAACCTAGTAGAAAATAAGATAAATGATTTGGTCAAAATAACTAACTTTTTGTTACTTAAAAACAAACCCGAAACAGAAAATAAAGCAAAAGAAATAGAAATGTCTAAATACAAATTAAGCTGATTGAGAGCAGAAATTACTAATGTCATTTATGCAATAGATTGGGCCAAGGCCAATACCATAAATTCTTTAATTCTATCACCAGCGCCCCACCAGCCAACGGCCACTTCCGGCTATATGGAAAAACGTTTCCAATTTTGATCAAATTTGGTATTTTGCTTGATATTAGTATCAAATTTAAGAGTGCTAAATTTGATTGCACAAGGTAGAAAGTTACGGGAGATAATCGAGTTTTTTCAAATTACGGGGGCGGAAAGGGGCGTGGCCAAATCTTTACACATCAAAAATGTGCGCAATTACTAAGCAAATATACATACAAAATTTTGTGTCTCTAGTTGCTATAGTGTTTAAGAAAATCGGTTTTATATAATTTGCGGGGGCGGTAGGGGGCGTGGCAGAAATTTGAAATAAACTTGATCACTCTACATACTACACGAATCTACATTCGGACGGACGGGCGTCTGTATGAACAAGAATATATATACCTTATGGGGTCGGAAAAGCTTCCTTCTGCCTGTTACATACATTTTGGCGACTTTAATATACCATTTCACCCTATGGGTGTATGGTATAAAAATAGATTATGGACATATACTGAAATGTAATAAACAACACTTCGGGTTAGCTAACAAGAACAAATGTAAAAATCTAAATGATAAGATACTATGTAAACTGGAAGATTTAATTGACTTAAAGAATAGCAAATGTATAGGAGCGTATTTCTACAGAAAAAAACCAAATTGCCAAACTACGAACAATCAACATGTTAAAACGCATTCAGAGGTGGCTCCCGGCACACTTTTGCTAAACCAATTTAAAGGAACTATCAACATTGACGGAGAAAATCTTACGTTGGACGGAACCTTCGTGATCTAGTCGCAAAACGCAACCATCAATATAAACGATGCATGGTAAATCACGAAGACCAAACGTGAAGTCGAAGTCCAGCCGCCACTACTACAACTCATATCTGATAAAAAACACCAAGGCGAGATCTTATCATTGGAAATGATTAAAGAGCTACATCTGAACAATACAGATAACTTGGAAAAAATTCAAACTATTAACGTAATCATTTCATCATCCTACTGGATCATTTTAGCACTCTTGAGTATTACAGCAATAATCTACTGGGTCATCAAGAAGCGATGCATCCACAGACCAACAGAAAGCAATCCACAAATGGTCATGCCGATCACACCCGTACAGTATGTGGTAGCGACCGAGGACGCCCGCATTTAAGAAGGGAGGAGTTAAGACCAGGCATGCTATAAACCTATAAATATTTTATGACCGCGCCCACACTCATCTTACAATAGTCAAGACTAGTCATAATGGGCATCGGCACAAACAATAACTACCAGACTAAACATTCCTATGGGAATGGTGTCGTGTTCAGTACATCAGACAGCAAGTCGACCAATTCTACAATTCGGCAATAAACAGATCAAGTTCGGTACACCAGACTTCAAGTCGCCTAAATCAATTCATCGATAAACAGATCCCACGCCGCTGTTTTCAAATTTAATTTCTAAAGACAGTAATATTTTAGAACAAGAAACAATGTTAGATCATGAATCGAAAGTAGCGAACTCAACCGCAAATGTTATTAATAATGTTGAAACTGTATCAGTAGGTTTTAAAGTAATAACTGTTATGTTAATAATAATTGTTCTGCTTTTATTGACGAATGTGCTAACCAAATTATATAAGTTGCATAATAAATGCACAAAGAAAAAATACGCAAGTAGAGCAGTTAATTTAGAAATGATTTAAAATAATGAGCATAGTAAATGACACTTATATTAAAGAAGAAGAAATTTCACAATAAATGCATAAAGAAAAGATACGCAAGTAGAGCAGTTAATTTACAAATGATTTAAAATGATGAACATAGTAAAGACATTTATATTAATGAACCCAATTTTAGGACTAATGCATTACAAATACTGCAAAAACACGGAGAATTCATTAAAATAATAGAATTCGAATACGAATACATAGAAACTTTCCATAGTATTGCAAGGCCATTAATCGGTTGTTCAAAAACTGAAAAGGGCGTTGTGTTGAGTACATTACCTTATGTAATGGTAAATAGTATCGAGGAAACACATGCAATACTAGGGACAACAACTAAATTGATGCTGCGCTTACACCGCTAAAAACTCCATATTTTCCAATAAACAATGGAATGGAATACATTAGTGAGAAAAATAAATGATTATAAAGACAAATTCGAAATATAATATATATGTATCAATTCTGATAAAGTAATAAAATCAGATACATTGATACATCATGCGCAAATACTAACAGCACAATATAATAACATTATAACTATAATAAGGATAGTAAATGATAAATTAACTCAAGAGCATAAAAATATATGTCAGAAAATTGTAAAAAGTTTAAAAACAAGACTACATAATATCGGTGTTAGTCGAAATTCGACGAAAACGGGTTGGAAGATTTAGAGGCTCCCGTGGCTCTTTATCGGCAGAGGCTGGGCAGAGAAAAACGTCATTTTTTGGTCTTGGCGCACACAAAAATTTGTGTGTCTCGAGTTTTATGACGGGTCATAAACGACCTTTTTTGGATCGAGCGAGCGATCGTCGTCGAACTTGTAGACAGAGAGACAGCCAAAAACCGAATTTTGCGACCCTTTTCCCCTTTCCCACGAAATTCGGTTTTTAGACGTCCCTCTGTCCGCAAGTTGTGAGTTCGAGATCGAGTCCCTTTTCCCGTTCCCCGCAAAAATTGGGATTTGGCCGTCCTTCTGTCTACAAGTTCGACGATGATCACTAGCTCGACCCAAGTTTTATGACCCGTCATAAAACTCGAGACACACAAATTTTTGTGTGCGTCGAGACCAAAAAGTGAACCTTCTCTCTGTCCAGCCTCTGCTGCTGATGCTCTGGCTCCCAAGTTAAATTTTCGTGCCCACCCTTGGTCTAAACCAATGATCAATACAGAAACTGATATAGATAGTGACATCGAAACACTTGCCGAGAATACAGAAGTTACAATGACTAACCAGGTAGCCTTGGACAGGGAATACGTGAAGCAGGTTTCCTCCTCAGTCCCTGAAATCTATGGAAAAAAATTAACATTAAATCAGATTATAACAGCATTAAAGCTTGTAAAAAGAACCAAAGGCGACCAGGAAGATATAGCAGTTGAAGTCGTAAAGTCGAAAATAACCGGCACAATCTTTTACAAGGTACAAGACAAAACCACTATATTAGGAATAATAAACAAGCTTAGAGATAACATAAAAGGAGAATCTCCCGACGAGCTAAAAGCTAAATTATTAAACATAAAACAAAAAGGCAAAACTGCTTCCCAGTATGCAACCGAAATAGATAATTTGCGGAAGCAATTGGAGGCAGCCTTTATTAATAACGGCCTAGACCCAATTAATGGAGAAAAATTCTCCACAAACGAGTCTATTTCTGGAATGATTAAAAATTGTGAGCATGAAAAGCTCATAATAATACTGGAAGCTGGTAACTTCGTTACTTATCCATTGCAGCACAGAAAGGACTGGAAGTGCAAGTACAGTATTATTTCAGCGAGGTCGTAATAATAAATGAGGTAGTTACTATTCCCAAAGAGGAAGAGGCAATGGCCGAGGTAACTACAACTCCAATAATAATAATGAAGTAAGTAAGTCGTCTCACCGACTTGGATGTACCATACACCAGTAAAACAAATATTTTAAATTTATAATAACCAATGCATTTTCGTATTTAAAAAAAACTGCTTTTCACAAGCATATCTTAGTATTTCGCTCATTCAAGCATACGAGCACCCTAGCGCCCCCACCAGCCAACGGCCACTTTCGGCCATATGGAAAAACGTTTATATGCATAACTTGGCTATATTTATTCCAATTTTGATCAAATTTGGTATTTTGCTTGATATTAGTATCAAATTTAAGTGTGCTAAATTTGATTGCACAGGGTAGAAAATTACGGGAGATAATCGAGTTTTTTCAAATTACGGGGGCGGAAAGGGGCGTGGCAAAATCTTTACACATCAAAAATGTGCGCAATTACTAAGCAAATATACATACCAACTATGGTGTCTCTAGCTATAATAGTTTTTGAGAAAATCGGTTTTATTTAATTTGCGGGGGCGGTAGGGGGCGTGGCAGAAATTTGAAATATTTGGTATTTTGCTTGATATTAGTTTTAAATTTAAGTGTGCTAAATTTTATTGCACGAGGTAGAAAATTACGGCAGATAATCGAGTTTTTTCAAATTACCGGGGCGGAAAGGGGCGTGGCAAAATCTTTACACATCAAAAATGTGAGCAATTACTAAGCAAATATACATACCAACTATGGTGTCTCTAGCTATAATAGTTTTTGAGAAAATCGGTTTTATTTAATTTGCAGGGGCGGTAGGGGGCGTGGCAAAATGTTTATAAATACAAAATGTGCGCATTTACAAAGCAAATATACATACCAAATTTGGTGGCTTTAGCTCTTATAGTCTCCGAGATCTAGGTGTTCATACAGACGGATGGACGGACGGACGGACAGACGGACATGGCTAGATCGTCTCGGCTGTTGATGCTGATCAAGAATATATATGCTTTATGGGGTCGGAAAAGCTTCCTTCTGCCTGTTACATTTTGGCGACTTTTTATATACCATTTCACCCTAAGGGTGTATGGTATAAAAACAATAACAGAAACAACAATAGAGGTAGAGGTTATAACCGAGGTAGGAATAATTCCAATCGAGGCAACAACCAAAGCAGAAACAATCACAATAACAATAATGTCCGAGTTCCCCAAAATACTTAGGGAAACTGTCAAACTCCTCCAGATACACAGTTAAATAGTAAAATATATACTGTCAACTTAAGTCTCAACAATTTCGTATCATTCAAATATGTTGCAACAAATAAAAAGATAATATTTTTGGTTGATAGAGGTGCAAATATTTCAATAATAAAAGAAAATTCTAATGTCTTTCACGACATCCAAATCAATAGAATTATAGACATAAACTCCAAAGAACTAGTCTCAATCGAATTACAAACAGACAACTACATTATTCCATACAAATTTCGCAATCCCCTGCGATGGAATAATAGGATTAGATTTCATAAAAAAATTGAATTGCCAATTAGATTACAATTGTTCAGAGGATTGGTTTATTATTAGACCACAAAACTTAACGTATCCTATATATGTTCCAATAACATTAAGCTCTGGTACTAATTCCACACTTCTACCCGTAAGATCACAAGTGATACGCAAAATAAATTGTCTTCAGCAGAAGAAAACATTCTAATTTCAAAATTAGAAATTAAACCGGGTGTCTATGTTGCAAACACCATTGCAACAGCATAAAATACTTTTGTCCGATTCTTAAATACCACAGATACATGCCAAATAGTAGGCATTAATAACATAAAATGTGAATCACTTTCGAACTACGATGTAGTTCAAGACCTAAAAGAAAGGGACTTAATGATGATGAGCCAGTATATGTAAAAAAAAAAAATGAAGTAAGTAAGTCGTCTCGCCGACTTGGATATACCATACACCAGTAAAACAAATATTTTAAATTTATAATAACCAATGCATTTTCGTATTTTTAAAAAAATCTGTTTGCATGCTTTTTAGAAGCATATCTTAGTATTTCGCTCACTCAAGCATTCGAGCACCCTAGCGCCCCCACCAGCCAACGGCCAACTCCGGCCATATGGAAAAACGTTCATATGCATAAGTTGGCTATTTTTATTCCGATTTTGATCAAATTTGGTATTTTGCTGGATATTAGTATCAAATTTAAGTGTGCTAAATTTGATTGCACAAGGTTGAAAATTACGGGAGATAATCGAGTTTTTTCAAATTACGGGGGCGGAAAGAGGCGTGGCAAAATCTTTACACATCAAAAATGTGCGCAATTACTAAGCAAATATTCATACCAAATTTTGTGTCTCTAGCTAGAATAGTTTTTGAGAAAATCGGTTTTATTTAATTTGCGGGGGCGGTAGGGGGCGTGGCAAAATTTTTACAAACACAAAACGTGCGCATTTACTGCGTGCTTTTGGGCGCTCGCTTAGGCGCGATTTTTAAAAATCCCCTATAGACTGAGTAAGTCTTAAGTTACCGACTAGCAATCTTTTCAGGTTACAAGAAGAGGACCAACAAACCCACAGGGCCTCTGAGGCACGAAGAGGACTGTGGTCTGCGCTTGTGCCAGCGGCCACAGCGTATAAAACCTGGCAGCAGGTATAAAATGCAAAAAATACATGGAAAAATGGTTGGAAAAACGTCGACTACTCCAGGTGGCAGCCGCAGTTGTGGAAATCCACCCATGGTACAAGCCATGGCAGGGGCACGGATTCTGGAGGCCCCAACAACAGTCATCACCACCACTACTGCACCGGTGGCAAACTTGGCCGATGCAGCGGACATAGCTACAAGCAGCAGCAGCAGCAAAAAGCACGGACTGTGCACAAACGGAGGCAATCCTTTCGCCAAAGGAAGCAAGATCGCCAGGACACCACCGCAGGCTCTTCACTCGGCCCCGCCAGCCATTCGAGGATTACTTGTCTCGGCTGGATGCGAAGAAGAGACACCCAAACGGGCAAGGGAAGCAAGCCCTTGCAACACCGAAAGTGGAACCACACCGAAGAAACTAAAAGGACCGCCGCAGGCACCAAACATTTTGATGGCCGAACTGGGCAAGATCTTAGACGAGATCATAGATGGCTCGGTTAATAAAAAGGCTCCCCCGACGCGCAACACAACCCAATGGATGAAGGAGGCACATCTTAAGATGAAATCCATTCACCTACAGGTAATGGAGCAGATGCAGGAATATCCGGTGAAGGCTGGACCATGCCTTGCATGCGCAACGCGCAATTCTGCCGCCAAAACCAACAAAGAGGTTACGAAAAGGAAGGATACCAGGACGGAAGACCCACCGACAGCCAATAAGAATGACAGGAGGAGGAAAAAGAAGTCGCCAATCCAGGAGCGGACTCCAAGGACCCGAAGCCCCGCAGCAACAGCAGTATCATCAGGACCAGTAGTAGCTGAAACAACTCACGCAACGAACATCGCTGGAGGGAAATGGCACAAGGTGAAAATCAAGCCGAGACCCATTAAAAAGAAGAGGCCAGACGTCATCATGGTGAAGTGTAAAGACCCAGCCAATTACGCGATGGTACTGAAGTCAGTCCACACAGACGCCGGAATCCAGCAGTTCAAGGAGAATGTATGTGCGGTTCGACGCACAGCAGCCGGGGAACTACTCCTACAGTTGACCAAGCCAGCGGACGAAGCAACTGGTAAACTGCAGCAGGCAGTGAAACAGGCACTTGGAGACACCGCTGATGTCAAGGCGATCAGCGATAAGGCCATGGTCGAAATAAAGGATCTCGCAGAATTCCACACTGCAGATGATCTTCTGCTCGCCGTCCTGGAACTCATCGACGAGGATTTGCCGGCAGAATGTCACCCAAAGATGCGGAAAGCGTACAGCGGTACACAGACCGCAACAATGATGGTGAACCCGAATCTGGCGAATAAGCTGCTGCAGGCGGGCAAAATACGAGTAGGCATGTGCATATGCCGAGTACGCCTGAAGACTGAGCCGAGACGGTGCTACAAGTGTCTGGAATTTGGGCACACAGCAGCTCGGTGCAGAAGCAAGCACGACGCGTCCAAGCTATGCTTCAACTGCGGTAGCAAGGATCACGCTTCAAAGCAATGTGACCAGAAGGCAGCGTGCATACTTTGCACACGACATAAGCGGAGCAATACGGCGCACAACACGCTCAGCAGAGCTTGCCCGTTGTTTGTAGAGGCTGGCAGTAACAGGAAGGATTAAGTTTCTACAGCTTAATCTAAACCACTGCAGGTCGGCACAGGACCTCTTAAAACAAACTGTGCGGGACCTGAAAGTAGATTTCTCAATCTTGTGCGAGCCATATTCCCATATACAGGACCACAGCTGGACGCAAAACCACCGTTATGGCGCGGCAATTTGGAGCAACAGCAGGACACATCTGGAGAATCAGCACAGAGCGGACGGATATGTAAGGGCGAGGTACAATGGAGTATATATCTACAGCTGCTACATAGCACCGAGCAAACACATCGACGAATTCTGCAGCATACTGGATGGATTAGTGGAGGACGCCAGAACCCACACGCCAACCATCATAGCCGGCGACTTCAATGCATGGGCAACGGAATGGGGTAGCCAAAGGACCACTAGAAGGGGCAGGGCCCTGCTGGACGCTTTTGCCACACTCAACATCAGTCTGCTCAACGTAGGCAACACCCACACCTACAATAAGGCTGGCAGAGGCTCCGTGATTGACCTCACATTTGCTAGCCCTTGCCTAGCCCGCAGCGCGCAGTGGGCAGTTTCGGATGTCTACACGCACAGCGACCACTTCGCCATTGTGTGCTCTATCAAGAGTTGTCCACCTGCACACACACCAACGACGTTCTACAGCTGGGCCCCAAGCACGCTGAGCGAAGAAGCGTTATTCACCATGATGACCCAAGTGACAAGGAGCAGCAGCACGGACGCGGACACGCAGGCCAACCACATGGGCGACATTCTTCGCAGAGCATGTGATGCAGCCATGATACGCAAACGGCATGGACTCAATAAATGTAAGCCAGTACATTGGTGGAATGCCAGGATTGCGGATGCCAGGAGGCAATGTCATCAGGTCAGACGACGACAGCAACGTGCCCGCAAAATGCCCACGTTTCCGGAGCTGCTTGCAGACTACAAGCGGAAAAGAGCCAACCTAAATAGAGAGAAGTAAAGCGGACTGCTGGAAGAAGTTGTGCGCAGATGCAGATGCGCAGCCACATGGGACTGCCTATAAACTGGTTATGGGCAAACTCGCCAGGCGCATAATGCCAACGGATCCAACCAAGTTGGGTCACATTGTAGCAACGCTATTCCCTTCAAGGCCGACGAGGAACTTAGCAGCGAGCGGAACACCATGTGCACCGATATTCACAGATGTTGGTGAAGTCGTGGAAGCAGGGAAGAGGATAAACGTACATAAGGCCCCGGGCCCGGACGGGGTCCCGGCTCTTGTAATCAAACTGCTAGTTTGCAAACACGCGTCGACGTTTGTGGAACTTTTCAACACATGCATGCTGCAACGGGAGTTCCCTACGAGGTGGAAGCTACAAAGGTTGGTCCTGCTTCCCAAAGGTGATAAAATAGATGACCCATCTGCATACAGACCCCTGTGTATGCTTGATGTGATTGGGAAACTTTTTGAGCGCATCATTTGCAACAGACTGGAGAAGGAACTAGAGCAACGTCATGGACTGTCGGACTGGCAGTTCGGATTCAGGAGGAAAAGCAGCACTATCAACGCCATCAGCTCGGTGGTACAGATAGCCGCTAAAGCAATCGAAGGGCAACGCTGGAAAGGCGGCAACAAAAAATACTGCCTTATATCAACGTTGGATGTACGGAATGCTTTTAATTCGGCCAGCTGGGACTCCATTATCGCATCCCTAGAGCGATTAAACATATCTGAGTACATCACTAACCTGATATGCAGCTACTTCCGGGATCGGGTGCTACTGTACGACACAGCAGCTGGTCCACGGAAACACACCATCACAGGCGGAGTACCCCAAGGATCAGTGATCGGGCCAACATTGTGGAACGTCATGTATGACACTGTCCTGCGATTGGACATGCCAACGGACACTCGCATAGTGGGATTCGCGGACGACATCGCCATCGTCACTGTGGCCAAGGATATCCAGCAAGCGGAAGAAAACACCAATGCAGCAGTGTTCAGGATTCTGGAATGGATGGAGGCCAACTCACTATCCATAGCCGCACACAAAACCGAGGCCGTGCTCATAAGCAGCAGGAAAAAGTGGAAACAGCCAGGATCGAAGTCGCCGGATGCTCAATAACATCAAAGCCTGCCATTAAATACCTTGGAGTCATGATGGACCATAGGCTAACATTCAAAGCCCACCTGCAGTATACCGCAGATAAAGCTGCGAAGGCCACGTCAGCTATAACTCGGCTCATGGCTAACGTTGGCGGCCCCAAGCAACGGAGCAGATGGCTCATCTCGACGGTGGTAAGGTCCATCATCCTATATGCCGCCGCCATATGGGCACCAGCGATGTCATCCCCCACCTACAGCCGGGACTGCAGATCGTCGTACCGTACATGCGCGCTCAGGACCATATGCGCGTTTAGGACAGTCTCCGAAGATGCCGCCTTGGTGCTGTCTGATATGGCCCCACTAGACCTCTTGGCTAACGAGGCTAGAAATAGAGATCCGCCGCCAGTTAGAAGAGAGACGACTCTGACTAACTGGCAACGCAGATGGCGTGACTCAAACCATGGGAGCTGGACAAGGCGCCTTCTCCCCGACATTCGGCCATGGCTTAATCGCAAACATGGCCAGACTGACTTCTATCTGACACAGTTACTGACGGGACATGGATGCTTTAAATCCTACTTGCATAGGTTTAAACATGAGACGGATCCCTTTTGCACACACTGTGCGGGGAATATAGAAGACGCAGAACACGTCCTGTTTGTCTGTCCTAGATATTCTGCTGAACGGGAAGAGCTAAGCCTAGGCATTGGGAGGCCATTTATAGTCAACGACTTTATGGATATCCTACTTAGCTCGCAAAACAATTGGCTAGCTGTTAGCCACATGGCAGCAGTCATCATGCAATCCTTGCGTCGCGCTGAACGTCAGCGTAACCAAAACTTCAGTTCTAGGTAAACTCTAGACGAGGCATACGTGCCATCTCCCCCTCGTGAAGTAGTACTTCAGCGTTGGTTCCGCGAGAGGGATACGGAGCATAGGGTAGGTTTTAGTGCGGTGCGGTGACCACTAACCAAGGTCGATACCAAGTCCCACACTTCGGCTTTCAATGCTTTCCCCCCTATTTATAAAAAAAAAAAAAAAAAACATGGCTAGATCGTCTCGGCTGTTGATGCTGATCAAGAATATATATACTTTATGGGGTCGGAAAAGCTTCCTTCTGCCTGTTACATACATTTTAGCGACTTTAATATACCATTTCACCCTATGGGTGTATGGTATAATTATCGATGTCCGCAAAGCCAAATAGAATGAAGTAAGTAAGTCGTCTCGCCGATTTGGGTATACCATACACCAGTAAAACAAATATTTCAAATTTATAATAACAAATGCATTTTCGTATTTTTAAAAAAATCGGTTTGCATGTTTTTTACAAGCATATCTTAGTATTTCGCTCACTCAGCACCCTAGCGCCCCCACCAGCCAACGGCCAACTCCGGCCATATGGAAAAACGTTTATATGCATAACTTGGCTATTTTTAGTCTGATTTTGATCAAATTTGGTATTTTGCTGAACATTAGTATCAAATTTAAGAGTGCTAAATTTGATTGCACAAGGTAGAAAATTACGGGAGATAATCGAGTTTTTTCAAATTACGGGGGCGGAAAGGGGCGTGGCAAAATCTTTACACATAAAAAATGTGCGCAATTACCAAGCAAATATTCCTACCAACTATGGTGTCTCTAGCTATAATAGTTTTTGAGAAAATCGGTTTTATTTAATTTGCGGGGGCGGTAGGGGCGTGGCAAAATTTTTATAAATACCAAATGTGCGCGATTACTAAACAAATATACATACCAAATTTTGTGTCTCTAGTTGCTATAGTGTTTGTGAAAATCGGTTTTATATAATTTACGGGGGCGGTAGGGGGCGTGGCAGAAATAAACTAGATCACTCTACATACTACACGAATCCACATACCAAATTTGGTGGCTCTAGCTCTTATAGTCTCCGAGTTCTAGGTGTTCATACAGACGGACATGGCTAGACCGTCTCGGCTGTTCATGCTGATCAAGAATATATATACTTTATGGGGTCGGAAAAGCTTCCTTCTGCCTGTTACATACATTTTGGCGACTTTAATATACCATTTCACCCCATGGATGTATGGTATAAATATAATGTTGAACCGTCTGTATCACCATATAATAACCCACTTTTATTAGTCCCGAAGAAAGCTCTTCCGGGCCTTTATCGCTTTACGCGATTACCATTTGGTTTACAAATGGCGCCTAATTCATTTCAGAGAATGATGACAATAGCATTCTCAGGCTTTGAGCCTTCGCAAGCCTTCCTTTACATGATTTAATCGTTATTGGTTGTTCTGAACAACATATGAATAAAAATTTAACAGATGTTTTCAAACTCTGTAGAAAACACAATCTCAAATTACATCCAGAAAAATGTTCATTTTTTATGCACGAAGTGACATTTTTAGGTGACAGGTGCACAGACGTCATCAATAATTATCCAGTCACAAAGACGCAGACAGCGTCGTTGCATTTTTCAATTACTATAGACGTTTTATAAAAAACTTCGCCGAATATTCACGGCACATAACGAGATTATGTAAAAAGAATGTCCCATTTGAATAGACAACAGAGTGTATCTAAAATATGAAAGAAGCTAACATCGGCTGTGCCGAAGTTTATATACCCTTGCAGTCCATGGCCATAATATTTTTACATGTTCCAAACTCTTTTTCTGTATCTCAATTCATTAATGCACAGAACCACTAACCATCGAACCAGGGACATTTCGACCGCTAAGCGACAAACACTCTATCTGCACAGCCACCGGGATACATACGAAGATAATGCCAATATTTCTTTATATTCTTTCCACAGGGGCATATCTTATTCGCATTTTCGCTGTTTTGTCGAAAATTAAAAATTTTGGTCGAGTGAGCTATTGAAATGCGGTGTTGTACAACTTCACGTCACACACACACTTCGAAGCCAGAGCATGTATCGACGAGTGTACACATACATAGACAGAACGAAATCACAAACGACATAGGCCTGCCTTCGTCGTTCTGTAGTCTGTGCTACACTAAATCATTTTCGTAGCTGCTTGGCCCTCTCCCCACTTTACGCTCTCATTGAGAGTACGAACGTTCGGGTTTTTGCCGAAGTTCTCTGGGGTTCCATGACTAGGCTAGCGTTTGCAATTAAAAAATCATGCGTTTGTCACATCTATGTGTTGTATGGTTAGTGACAGAACCTTTCAAATATCATTTCAATTTCTTTTTCCTCTTCCCCATCCCCTTTTACACGCTTGCCGTGATTCGCACGCATACACATATAGTTTATATTGCGTTGCGTCTGTATGTGTGCATGCGTGTGCTCTGTTGATTTGATGATGACGTAGTAGCCAGCAAGCCGAACCGATTTATATCGGCTGTAACTTGTGTTCTATTTATCCGATCAGATTCAAATTTTGGGATCTGAGATTTTATATATAATACTATCATATTGGTAAATTTCAAAGGGATACTCCAATTTTTGCAAAAATGTTTTCTCCAGAGCTATATGATATAGTGCTCCGATTCTGCCAATTTTCATACTTTATTTTTCCCAGGTAATAAAAAGCCCCCAAAAATGTCATCCCGATAGGTCTTAAAATGGCTTAGTAAAACGCATACGCACAGACGGATATGGCTATATCAACTCAGCTTCTCATGCTGATCAAGAATATATATACTTTATAGGGTCGGAAACGTCTCCTTCTGCGCGTTACAAACATCTGACCAATTTTATAATACCCTCTGCAAGGGTATAAAAATAATAAAAAAAAGAATATATATACATACATTAGGCTATCCCAAGCTACAAGGAAAAAATTTTTTTTTTCGGAATCTCAATATGCCTACCCTTGCAGAGGGTATTATAAAATTGGTCAGATGTTTGTAACGCAGATGTCAGATGTTTGTAACGCACAGAAGGAGACGTTTCCGACCATATAAAGTATATATATTCTTGATCAGCATGAGAAGCTGAGTTGATATAGCCATGTCCGTCTGTCCGTCTGACCGTCTGTCCGTCTGTCCGTCCGTCTGTGCGTATGCGTTTTACTCAGCCATCTTAAGAGCTATCGGGATGAAATTTTTTTTGGGGGCTTTTAATAACCTGGGAAAAATAAAGTATGAAAGTTGGGAGAATCGGACCACTATATCATATAGCTCTAGAGGAAACATTTTTGCAAAAATTGCAAAAATTGGAGTATCGCCATGAAATTTACCAATATGATAGTATTATATATAAAATCTCAGATCCCAAAATTTGAATCTGATTGGATATATAGAACACAAGTTACAGCCGATATAAATCGGTTCAACTTGCTGCCTACTACGTCATCATCAAATCAACAGAGCACACGCATGCACACATACACGTGCGAGTCGCGGCATGCGTGTAAAAGGGGATGGGGAAGAAGAAGAAGAAATTGAAATGATATTTGAAAGGTTCTGTGCATTAATGAATTGAGATACAGAAAAAGAGTTTGGAACATGTAAAAATATTATGGCCATGGACTGCAAGGGTATATAAACTTCGGCACAGCCGATGTTAGCTTCTTTGATATTTTTTTTTCCATTTGACTCTAAAGACTTAAATATAAAATATTATTGAGATCGGATGTCATTAACCCGTGCCGACTTGCCGTCAAACTTTAAGTTTAAAAGTTAGTATGAAAGCTATATGCTCACTATAGAGAAAAGTTTAATTGAATTTTTAAACTAATTAAATAATTAAAAGTAAAACATATAGTACGCATTTATTTTCTTTTTATTATAAAAGGGACTTCATTCATCCAATTTTCTTTTCAAAGTTTTCTTTTTACAGTCGGGCTATCTGTCTGTGTTCTGGTACGCAACGTAATAAAAATTGTTTTTGCTTTTCTTGAACAGTGATCAAACCATGGAAATCTTGCATTAACTTAACCGCTCTTTCCGCCGTGTCATTGACTGCTTTCAGTTCTAGCAGCTTCTTTTTAGCCTGTAGAAACGAATTATCATTTGACCACAACGAGGGACACTTGTTCAAAAAACTGTCGTCAATATGGAGTCGATTAAACAAGAACTTGCTTTTGACAGAGACGAAGTCATCAATGTTTTTCTCTAAAATTACAAAAGATTGATCATTTATTATTATACCTAATAGCAAACTTTGTAAAAGATCAAATTTAAAGATTAATTAACGTACCAAAAAGTTGGCTAAAGAGTTCTTCGTTGGATGTAATGTAACGTTTATTTTGGGCAGTTGGGTTTTCTCTAGTTAAGTTAGAAATCATTCCTTTTTTAGTTTCTAGATTGACATCATCATCAAATAAAGCCAGAATAGATACTTCGTCTGTCAAATACCACAAATGCTGGAAAAACTTCTGCAATGCTGCTTTAGAAATGTTTCGCTTTTGTCTATTGTTTCGTAATTTTTCATGGCCTTCAAAAAACACAAATCCTGATACGGCGCCTTTACTGCTAAAATACATTGGAGCCAGGGTTTAACGTAGGATGTCACGATGAACAGACATACTTCCAACAGAGCTCCCTTATCCTTGTTTGAAATTCTGAATTGACATCTAAGTAACGATATTTTCAATGAATAAGTGGCTTTCGCCATCCATCGAGCCTGGTGCATAGCACCTGGAGGCCGAATCTGAAATTTCTTTCCTGAATCTCCGCCAAGAAATATAATTGAAAGCTCAATTAATTCGCGATAGTCATCTCTTACGATATCTTTGGTTAATTCACTTCTGTATAATGCTAGCAGTTTGTCAATTTCCGAAACGTTTAAACAAAATAGCGTTTCTTTGGATTGGATTTGGATTTTCTCAGGATCGATGTTTTTCCAGTTGTCTCAGAATTTCTTGAATAATGGGATATCTGGGCTTGTAGTTACTTGACTGATTTTCGCTTCAAAAACGCCTTTAAGTACTAATTCATAAACGTGATGGCGGCAAGCAAAAACAAGCACTTCTGTACCCAGTTTTTGTTCGAGAAGCACACATGCTCCATTTATGCGGCCTGTTTTAGAAGCAGTAGTATCACAACAGAGAATTTACACTTTGTCTTCAAGGTTCCAGTTCGTAATAGCATTCCAAACTGCATCTGCCTGTTCCCTTCCTGTCGAGCTATCCAACTTAGGAACAGCAATAATTTGTTCTTTATTATCATATGTAATAACTATCGGTAGGCGTTCTTCTTTACTTTTACGTGAATCTAGAGCTGGCAACAGTTTTCCGACCCAGTGGACAGTTACCGTGTCCGGGACCTTGTTTTGAAAATCAATTTTTATAGTTTCAGCCCGTTCTTTTCGCATTTTTGTACGAATTCTATGAATGGAGGACTTGCTTATAGGGAATTCATCCGTATTGTGCCCCAGAGCCTCAATAGTTGCTTCTATTATAAAGACAGAATCCCTCACACTTAACTGACACCTGTCTAATGCGGCAACTAACTTGGCAGTTCAGATATTTCTCCGCATATAAGTTTTATCGGGCTGAGAGGGGGCGCTGGGCCTATTTTCTTCTAATTCTATTATTTCAGAATCAGAAGATGACTTTTCTAGAGGTGGTTCCCAATATGATGTTGACTGATCTAAGGATGAAAAATATTTAGATTGAAGAGCCTCGGCATGTGCTATGTCAAACAAATTGCATAAGTTTGAAACAAATTCATTTCGACGCTGTTTAAACACTTCTTGAGTTTTTTTTCGCATTTTTTTGTAATTCTCTCCAAACTTGGTATAAGTTAACTAGTTTTTTAACACAGTTGGGTATTGATCTTGTCGGTATACGTGCCTTTTCCCAATAAATAATACACTCACGAATTGTGAGATTTGCACTTTCACTGACATTTAGCTTCACTTCACGAATATTATAGAAGAAAACTGGCAGTACTTGCCCGTTAGAGGGAAGTTTAGAACAGGTGATTTGATGTTTTACGTCCCCTACTAAAAATATTTCCGTTTTGGAACTTCCATTGACTCCATTGACATGTTCACTACATAGATATCTTTTAAAAATGAAAAAAAAATTTTTTTATACCCTTGCAGAGGATATTATAAAATTGGTCAGATGTTTGTAACGCACAGAAGGAGACGTTTCCGACCCTATAAGGTATATATATTCTTGATCAGCATGAGAAGCTGAGTTGATATAGCCATGTCCGTCTGTCCGTCCGTCTGTGCGTATGCGTTTTACTCAGCCATCTTAAGAGCTATCGGGATGAAATTTTTTTTTGGGGGCTTTTTATTACCTGGGAAAAATAAAGTACGAAAATTGGCAGAATGGGACACTATATCATATAGCTCTGAAGGAAAGCTAGCCATTAAAATTTACCAATATGATAGTATTATATATAAAATCTCTGATCCCAAAATTTGAATCTGATCGGATAAATAGAACACAAGTTACAGCCGATATAAATCGGTTCGGCTTGCTGCCTACTACGTCATCATCAAATCAATAGAGCACACGCATGCACACATACAGACGCAACGCTACATAAACTATATTTGAAAGGTTTTGTGCATTAATGAATTGAGATACAGAAAAAGAGTTTGGAACATGTAAAAATATTATGGCCATGGACTGCAAGGGTATATAAACTTCGGCACAGCGGAAGTTAGATTCTTTGATATTTTGTATATATATTTATCTTTCAAAATTAAAAAAAAAAATTCCTTACACAACATAATATATAAAATATATAAAAATAATTATAATAATTTTTATATTAAATAACTTCAATATATTACGTTTTTTTTTTAAAGGGAGGTGCATATGTCCACTGCATTATAGAGTATACAATATAACAAGTTGTCATATGCCCAACTTTAAAGTAAAGTAAGAGTAACACCTCATAACATAACGACACTTTGATGCTATGTTTATACAATAACAAATATACATAAGTGCAGTAATAGGATCCGCCACTTATGCGGATTGGCCGCAGCGTCAGAACTGTACTGTAAGCACTTCTTGAGTTTGTACCATCCATATATACAAACATATATGGCATGCTATACACTCCCATTCTGCCCCTACTTTGAGCGACAGAACTCCAAACCCCATTATGTACTTTAGGCTAAGTCCATTATTAAATAAAGAGAGAGGATTCAATCTTTTACCTGCTACATCAGAAGAAATAGAAAATTTTAAGAAACGGTCAAACATTTTTTTTATTTCGTGTGTCAATTGTAGCAGAATCGTTAGGAACAGCGCGCAGTTAACACCAAACGTGACAGTTTGTGGTTCATAGCCCTGAATACTGCAGTGACGATCTCGGTAGAGGATCCGCTGAAAAGGGGTATGTCTAGGATCGATTTGGATTTGTCGATACATCTGCTTGATGTTGGTGGTGTACGCGTACCTTGGTGGTGGTGCTGTCGGGCTTAAACACAGCGTGATAGGGGAAGTAGAAGTTTTTCTCATCCTAAGGTGGAGTCACCCGAATCATATGGCATACTTCCTCGTACTCCTGAATTATAACATCGTACTGCGTTTTTAGGACGAAATCCTTGAGGAGGCGCGCTTCATATCGCAGGAATTGAGCCAGCGCGATCGGGCTGGAGTGACCCAAGCATTTTAATGGAAAATAAGGGCACTTCACAAGTTAGAGCTTCACTCTCACAAGCTTCAAACAAAGTTAACGCGTCGGACGCCAGCACGAAATCAATAACGTGCGGGATCTGAGTCTGGATCGAAAGCTTGGAATGACCTTTTTGTTCACTCGAGTAAAGAACCGCGGCAACGAAATTGATCTTGCATCTGTACATATGTACGTACATCAACATGTGACGATGTATGCATGTATGTTTGTATGTGAATAAGTACATAAATACGCGCGTAGATGAAAATTTTGGCACACAAGAATCTACGTTTGGCGGTGAACACTTTAATTTTGAATTAATTTAATTATTTTTATATATGTATATCACTTTAATTATTTTTGCACCTTTACGTGGACTTGGCAAGCAGCTGTGGAATATATATGTACATGTGGGTGTAATAAATTTTGCATATGTATGGATGCATATTTATTTATTTATTTATTTACGTCAACTAACACAGCAGTCGACGAAAAAGCTTAAGCTAAAGGCAGATAGCAATTAATTGAAGAAGTTAGCTTAGCTATATACACAACTAAAATTACCCGACCCGGTGGAGGTGTTTTATTTGCATAAGGTGCCAGCTAGCCCCCGATTCACAGCCAATGTGGTCAGGGATGAGTTGCAGCCAATCCAAGTCCAGAATATTTTCATTGGTTTCGCTGTAGATGATTAAAAAGTATAGCGCGAAGAGAAGTGACAGAAAGATGAAAAGAAATTAGGTGAGAAAGGTTGTTAAAAGATTGGCAAAGAACACGAAAATGTTCGTGAAGAGAGTAGTTAGTCAGACATCTACTAAGGTGAATAGGAAAAAAGTTTCTGGTCCGACGTGAAGGAATACAAAAATATGCGTATCTAGTAAAGAGAAAGAGAAAGAGAATACCAAAAACGAGCCTACGGTTGTAAAGTGAAGGAAGATTAATAAGAAGAAGTCTGTCAGAATAAGAAGGTATTTATCAAATTCTTTGGCCCAACGTTTAATGAAGCCAAGAAGGCTGCATGCTCTATTGACAATTGAAGAAATATGAACATTCATAAAGGGCCCAGATGACTGCCTTGGGGTACCCCTGACGTAACTAGAACAGCTTTAGATATCGAGGAACGAAAAGACACCTTTTGGGTTCTGCCAATAAGATGCGAAAAACGCATGATGTTAAGTTTCGCGAGAAGCATAGAATGATCAACCGTATCGAAAGCCTTACTAAAGTCAGTATAAATAACATCAGTTTGACACTTTTTACGGAAGCCATGGTGTAGAAGGGTAGTCAATTCTAAAAGGTTAGTAAGCGACGAACGACCTTTTATGAAGCCATGCTGACAAGGAGAAATAGTGGATCTGGATAGGTGTTGAAGGGAAGACGTAATAATAATAATTTTCTCAAACAGCTTTGGTATTGCCGAAAGTTTGGCAATGCCACGGTAGTTAGAAACATCCGATTTGCTACCCTTTTTAAAAAGCGGAATAATAAAAGACTCGGGAAAGCTACAAGCCTCACTCGATATAAAGAATAACCGAGATAAAGGCTTAGATAGGGAAATCGAACACATTTTAAGGATGCAACTAGGTATATTATCAGGACCGGGAACGAAGGAAGACGTCATAGATGACAAACTAGAGATAATACAGTCTTCAGTAATACTAGGAAAAAACATACAATTTAAATGTGGGATTGAAAAGGGATAGGGTGTGGGATCCGAAACAGTAGTAGAATAGATCGACTGAAAGAATTTAGCAAACAGATCTGCAATATCTGAATCATTATTAGCTGTCTGGTCATTAAGTCTGAAGGTGGAAGGTAATACATTACAGCGTCTTTTGGAATTAATAAAGTTGTAAAATATTTTGGGGTTCTTATAAAATTCAACCTTACAGCGAACGATATAATTATTGTAGCTTTGAGTGTTTAAAAGAGTAAATTGAGATTTGGCTATACAGAAATTTGCATAGTCAAGTCGCGAACTAGTTTTTTTAAATCTTTTAAAATATCTCGATTTAATGTTACGGAGATTAGACCTGTAAACCAGACTGGCGCGCTGGAGACGGTAGAGACATTCACATAAGGAACGCATTTATCAATTAGAGAATTAAGAGCAGAGTAGAAAAACTTCACTGCACAATCTATATCGCAGCACTCAAATAGAAATAACCAATCAAAAGAGAAAATAAGGCTATTAAGAAGATTGAAAGTTGTTGAATAGGGAATCCCGGAGAGAAGGAAAATAACCCAATCTTCATTCGTTGAATTCAAAATATGAACTGATTTTATTTAAAGAACGGTTGTGTATATAAATGAATTCTTAAACTCTAGGGAGCGACAATTGCTCTTAAAAATGCTTATTCTAATGTTTATATTTCATGCTCAGCGTTGGTTACTTGATACCGTGCCGCTGTTATAATCTTAAGTGTTTTCCACAGAGTGTGGATGTATATTTTTGTTTGGTATTTAAGCAATAATTGTCATATGCATTTTTATGACTTATTTTGTTTATGTTTTTGTTTCGTTTTGTATATTTCTTTGGTCAATCTGATTTGGTGAAGCCATTTCAGATGAACACGATGTTTAATCTTAAACATTCTGCGAGGCGCGGCCAAATATAACGGCTTGGAATCTATGTTTAAGCTTATATTGTCTTATGCAAATTATTATTAATATTAAACTTAGTATGATGACCAATATTAGGGAAGCATGACCGGTTGCATGATGGACGTTTAAACCTAGTAAGTCAAAATGATCTTCCTTTAACGAGTGTAACTGACTTCCTATTCTTTCTAATTCTGCCTTATGATTTACCAAGTTGGCTTCAACTGGACTCCATTCTATATTTGGTATGTTACTAACATCGCTTATATGCGAAGTTGTAATAGCTATGTACGACTCCGACTGTACGCTATGATGAGCTACTAAAATTTTATCTTCTGCTCTAGCTGTGCAGCCTGGTCTGAGGCTCAAGATTCCTTGTTCCGGTATATCCACCACCTCCTGCTGTTCGTTACCACATTGGACTCTGGCCTTAGTTTTAGGTGGGACCTTGAATAACCACCTACTGCTACTATCTAGTTCTACCCAGTAAGATTTTGGCTGAATAATCGTGGTGTATAAACAGTTCAGGCATTATCATTGGCGTTACTCCAAGGCCAATTTCCTTCGCATGTTCTCCTGTTTGATTGCCAGGATCGACATTTCTGCATTGCTGAATCTGACATTAAGTGATACGAGTCTATTTCAAAATTATATATTAAGTACTGACTGCTTATATACACTGTTACCAATTGATTACTGACCAATCGAAAGGGAATTGGAATAACTCTGTAGAGAAAGGATTGATGTCTATTGAAAAGTGGTATTTTAGCACTTATAATTAATTTTTTGTCAACAAAAATTCCCTTGGCTGTCAACAGAGCATAAATGTCCTTTAACTCAGTTCCGCTCCTTTTACCTGGCAATACTAACGTTTCAGATAATTTTTCTTTTATTTTGGTTATTTCTAATTTCATTTGGCTTGGTTTTAAAATATTGGTATTTAATCTACCATGGTTAATGTCTATCAATAAACTAATAATTCCTGTTTGAATTTTTTCACATTCATCAACCACGGAGCTTAATTGATTTACAATCATGAAAATCCGAATGGATTCTCTATACACGTAATAACTTTCTTTTAATAATTCTGTCATATTTTCAATCCGGTTGTTCATGTTGCCAAAGTTTTCATTTATCTCATTTATGGTAGTCTTAAGAATGTTTGCCGTGGAATCTACCACTGATGTCTGCTTTTCTTCTAGATGCTTTAAGTTCTGCTGATTTGTAAATAAGTTTCTCATGTTTTCTTCCATTTGTATCCTATCGTCCGCATCCATAACACCGAATAATATATGGTACAGTGAACCCATGAATTCAAATGGTGCTCGCTTGCGTCTTGTCTTTTCTTGAATCATGAATAGCATATTATTTTCCTCGATATCCTTAATTCGCTTAACTGTGCTGTTTAATACAACATGACACTGGTCTTCGAAATTATACAGTTTTTGGCATAAGCCCCTCAATTTGGGAATCAGTCTGTCACCTTGACTGAGCATTTCAAAATATGCCGACATGTCATAGTATACCACCAGATCCCATGAGGACGCTTCTACTTCCACTTCACCCATTGGATCTAAGTACAATGCGGCTGTTGCGTTTAGTTCTTTTACCGTTATTTTTGGTCGACTATCTTTAATGCTTGCTGCATTCGGAAGTTGGCAAAGCAGTATCAAGATTGCTAGCGTCATTACGGTTCCTACTTTGGACAGATGACCGAATCTGGTACCTTTCTGACATCGCGTCTCCTCAGCGTCTTCTGATAAGTGGACAATAAGTGGACAGATTTTATTTATAGGCCTTGTAATTGACCCTTCCTGCAATTTGACTTTTACCACTCTTACTTTATCATCCTTGCCTTTATGAATTTCCTCAATCTTGCCCAGAGGCCACCTGGCTGGGTGACAATTTTCATCTTTGATCAGAACGACCTGTCCATTCTCTAAATTCTCTGTGGTTCGTCGCCACTTATTCCTTTGCTGGAGCGTATATAGATATTCGTCTTTCCATTTCAACCAGAAATCCTTTTTCATTTTCTGAATTAATTTCCATCTGTCTAAATTTCCAATTCTTTCTTCTGATATGGATTCGGCTGCTTCTAATGTAGGTCTTCCAATTAAGAAATGACCGGGAGTTAAAACCTCGTTGTTGTCCATATCTTCACCCGTCGTATACAACGGACGTGAATTTAACACGGCTTCTATTTGGCACAACAATGTTGCCAGTTCCTCATATGTGAGGTTGCTGTCTCCTATAACTCTTTTCAGATGATACTTAACCGACTTTACCCCAGCTTCCCATATACCTCCGAAGTAAGGTCCTGCCGGGGGGCTAAAATGCCAGCTAATTTGTTCTCGCTCTAGAACAGTGGCAACCTGAACGTTATCTTGCACTGCTTTTTTGAATTCTTCATCAAGCCTCCTAGCCGCACCTACAAAATTTGTACCATTATCAGAATATATGTTAGCGCATTTACCCCGTCTTGCAACAAATCTTCGAAATGCTGCTAGGAAGGCATCAGTTGTCAAGTCACTAACAACTTCTAAATGCATTGCCTTAGTTGACAAGCAAACGAATATTGCTATGTACCCTTTGAATGTTTTTTGTCCCCGGTTTTTTGAGCATCTTATGTGATATGGACCGGCAAAATCAATCCCCGTGTTATGAAATGGAGGTGACACCGTAACCCTATTTTTGGGTAGGTTACCCATAATTTCCTCCGCAGTTACTTGGCGGTATCTGGCACAAGTGACGCATTCCCTTAGGTATTTTTTGAGGGCGTTTCTCAATCCGAAAATCCAAAATTTCCTTTGAATTTGGCTTCTCATAAGATTAATTCCTCCGTGTAAGGTTTCCTTCTGAGCATCTTTAATCAACAGCATTGTTAGATGTGATTTATCCAAAATCACAGGGTGCTTAGTGTCAAAACATATGTTGGCATTTTGCAATCTTCCCCCCACGCGTAATATTCCATCGTTGTCCACAAATGGATTTAAGCTTAAAATTTTGCTTTTCATGTCAATTTGCTTGTTAAGCGTAAGACCTGATATCTCTCTGCTAAATTGATATGCCTGTTGCTGTTTAATTATGAAATTTTTAGCATTTTTAAGCTCATTGACGGTTAAGTATGATGGGTATACTTTATCTCTTTTTCTAATGCTGATAAATCTTAATACATATGGCGTAATTCGGGTCAGCTTATTCATACAGGAATACTTTTCAATTAGCTCCTGCATAATACTACTCTCTGTATTTAATAGTACGGAATTTACCAGAATCTTGTCATCGTCTGTTTTTTGTTTAGGCCATTTATCTTTTGCCTCCCCGAGCCACTTTGGACCATTCCACCACAATTCACAATCTTTTAACTTATTTCGACAAATACCCCTTGAAGCTACATCTGCAGGGTTGTCTTCAGATTTTACATGGTTCCATGTTATTTCTTTGATTTTTAGGATATCCTCTATGCGACGCCTTACAAATTTTTCCTTACTAGCACCGTTCTTTATCCAGCACAGTGTAATAGTAGAGTCACTCCAAGCATATATTTCAGATGGAGCATCCATAGATTGCTGGACTCTTTGTAGCAATTGCGATAGCAAGTGTGCTGCACATAATTCCAATTTAGGAATAGTCTTCCTATTTTTGATTGGATTAACTTTGTTTTTGCTGGCTATTAAGGTAACTGCTTCACCTACTTTAGCATATACTACCGCTGCATATGCCTTCTCTGAAGCGTCAGCAAACCCATGAATCTGTAACCACCTATTAGGCTGTGTCTTGATCCATCGGGGTAATCTGACTTCTTCCAGATACACCAAATTATCCCTGAAGGATTTCCATTCTGTTGTTTCGTTATCGGACAATTCTTGATCCCAATTTTGTTCAGCTAGCCACAACTTCTGCATAAATAACTTGCCTACTACCGTTACTGGTGCTAGCCAACCTAGTGGATCATAAATCTTGGCTAGTGTGGATAGCACACCCCTTTTATTCACTTTCCTGTTCTCATCACAGTGTACCTTAAACTAAAACTCGTCTTTAATTGGTTCCCACTGCATCCCCAAGGTTTTAATTGCCTCGTTCTCATCAATTTTTAATACTTTATTATCGCCTGTATCAATAACCTCTTCAACAATTTCGGACTTATTCGAAATCCATTTTCTCAAATTCATTCCTGCTTTTTCCAGCTCTCTGGAAACCTGCTGAACTTTGTGTTTTGATTCTTGTACGGTATTACCTCCAGTCATTAAATCATCCATGAAGAATTCATCTCGGATAATTTCACTAACCACTTTATCCTGACATCTGTTTGCTATCTCTGCAAGTACCCTTGTAGCTAAATAAAGTGCTGATGCCGTACCGTACGTTATATATTCTTAATTTTTTCTGCTGTGAATTTCTCCACAAGATATGCAAATATTTTTGATCGTTTAGATCAATGTTTATCTGTCGATACATTTTTTCAATATCTGCAGATGCTACGTACTGCCATTTTCGCCACTTTACTATTATGTCGAATATGTCTTTTTGAAGTCGCGGCCCGACCCACATCACATCATTGAGACTTCTGTTATTCGTGGTTTTCGCGGAAGCGTCAAATACAACTCTTAATTTAGTTGTCAGAGTTGCCTCCTTTACTACTGCTTGATGTGGCAGGTAATAAGCACCTTCCTCCTTAGTTTCGACCATATGGCCCAACTCCACATATTCGTTAATGAATTTTTCGTACTCCTCCTTAAATTTTGGATTTTTCTGGAATTTTTTCTCCAAGTTAAGAAATCGAGCAGTTGCCTGCGCCTTCGAGTCACCTGATTCCTTTTTTTGCTTAAACGGAATCGTTACTACATATCTTCCTGAGGCATCAATCCTAGTAGTCATGTTAAAATTTTCTTCACATTCGCTAGCTTCTGTATCATCTTTTTCATCTGCCTCCATTTCCCAAAAACGCTCCATATCTGTGATATCTATTGTTGTAGCTACTATAGACTCATCTCCTTTTGACTTCGTACATCCCGACACAATCCAGCCAAATTGAGTATTTTGTCCTAGTAGGCCATTAATCTTGGCAACTCCACTTTTCCAGGTTTATTAAAGGTGGGGTCAGCTAGCACGTAAGTTTGCCATTTTGACATATCCACGTTTGCTATTTTTAATGGGAGAGCTTTCATTAATTGTGGCAATACAATTGCTTCAACCTTAAGCGGTTCTATTTCAGAATCACGCGTCTTCATTTCAATATTTACCTTATACTTCGAAGTTCTAGGTTTTGTTGAAGATACGCCACTTATTTCTGTTTGTTTCTTGATCTTGGGTAATTTTAATATTTGAGCGGCTTCTTCAGATAAAATAGTGCTCTGAGAACCACTATCAATCAAGGCTCTTAACGTTTCATATTCTCCATTTATTTTTTAACTTGTATTAGGGCTGTGGCCAACAATTTTTGTTGCGCCGTAACACAAGTATTTACCTTCGCCTGTTTTTCCCCAAAATGAAGAAGGGTATGGTGTCCCTTGTTGCATAATGAGCAGACCATTTCATTGGTGCATCTCTTGTTGCTTGAATGCTTCAAGCATTGTGTACACAATTGTACTTTTTTGGCTATTACCACCCTTTCTTTAGGTGTTAGCGCTTTAAACTTATAGCACAGAGGTGCGCTATGCCAAGGACCTTTGCAGATCGAACAACTATCTTTAAAAACCGCAACCGGCGTTTTTTGCCCCGGTTTTTTCTCTTCCTTTCTCATGGCACTTAGCGAGCAATATCTTTGCTCCAAGTATTCCATGACATCAGATAGCATTTGTATCTGCCTTGTTTTTCTAATCTGACTCTCATACAATTGAAGAGCCTCTCTATCAAATTTCCTAAGTATGAGTTGTGCGAATATTACGTCAACTTCATCGGACAAATTTGCTTTAATTTTAATTAAGTGCACTGACTCATTAATTATGTCAATCACTCCTTTTACACTCTTTGCGGATTCATTGTTGATCATCGGTAGATCAACGATCCGACTTAATTGTTCGGAAAATACCCTCCGATTATTTTCATATCGCTTGGTCAACAGTTCCCAAGCGGCATTATAACTGTCAGCTGAACCTGACAATAAATGAGCTACCATGCTCCTCACTTCGCCCTTTAACGCGGATTTCAAATAATTAAACTTAAGAGTAGGACTCAGATCCTCTCTTTTTTCAATCAATTCCCCGAACAATTCCACAAACAGGTCCCATTCTCTAGGCTCTCCAGAAAATGTGGGTACCTGAATTTTCGGCAACACCGGTAATTCGCTTCTCACGGTTACATTCTCAGTTTTAACATTTTCCTTGCTATTCATTTTCATTTCTAGCATTGACAATGAATTCTGGACATCAAATTGTAAATCATCCGTAATATTCTTAAATTTTTCATCACTAGTTAATACTTGACATGCCTGTACTTTCTCCCATAAATAGTTAATTTTATTAATATATAATATCCATGTCCCATTGCCTGTTGACTTCAACTCTACTACCTCCAAATATTCCTGGAGCTGTCGGACTCTATCCATAAATATCTCCTGGTTAACCTTAGGGTTTTCATTACTGGAGGTCGCATTCCCGCGCGACTCTCCTATGCTATCATCAACTATCTCTGACATGTTTGCCTTCGCTTTAACGCACACCGACTTACTAGTGCGTGGTTTTTCTGCCTCTCCTATGGCTATAATTTTGGCAACTATCGTTAATGCTTCTTCATGTATTTTATTTCTGAAATAATCATGATCGAAATTTGGAGCAGTTTGGATCAATTTTTTGTTATTAGGTATCCATTGATTCCTTATCTGTTTTACTTCCTCTACAACTTTGCTAGTTATGTTTGTAGGATCTAGTGCTTCTAACTGCCTCAACCTGGTATGTAACTCTGCCTGCTTCTCTAACACTTTTGCAGCCTTATTAGTGAACATTTTAACTTATGCGTATATTTGGATTATATAATGATAATAATAAAATATGAAGTACTTATGACTATTTTAATTTATATCTTATCTGATGATCCTGTTCGCTGCTGCTTGTCCGCCAATGGGTAGAGTTCGCCGTTTTTTATTTTTTATTGTTTCGTCGCTCAGCTGCAGTTGTCCAGAGCCTATGGGCTTAGGCGGTACCGGTGCCGGACATCGCACCAGAATTTCTTATACTGCCACTGCACGTTCATCAGTTTCTTCTTTGCAGCTATGTATCTTGTTGCTCTGCTGCTGTTGTCCAGGGCCTATGGGCTCAGGCGGTACCGGTGCCGGTCAGCGCACCAGACTTCCTTGTATTGGGAGTGTACGTTCTCCAGCGACCCAGGGCACTCTTTGGGGCGCTCTATCAATCTCCTTGCCAGGACTTCTCTTACGTCTTGCGGGCGCCTGCCACCGTCCTTCTCTCGTCTCTGCAACTCTAAGTAGTTGCCTTGCTGCTGTTGGTAGTTGCCAATTTGCAACTACATATAGTGTATATATACACTAGTTCACTTTTTTCGATATTAGGGCTTCGAATACGCCACACACCAACTTTATATTTTTATATATTTTTTTTACCGCTGCCGAAATTATTGCAGTTGCTCCACTAGCCAAACTGCCTTTAAATACTCGGTCTCACGCACTTTTTATTTATTAAGCAATATTTTGCTTTTATATTATACTCTGTCTCTTACCACTGGTGGGGGAAAACAAGAGTTTTTTATTTTGCTACCTTTAGCTGATCTTAGCATTTACACTTGCATAAGAATCCAGACTTTAAGGAGCTGATTCATTCTCTGAGTCTCTTACCACTGGTGGGGGAAAACTACAGAGTTCCTTTTACTCGAAGGACCAAAATGAATAGGGAATCCCGGAGAGAAGGAAAATAACCCAATCTTCATTCGTTGAATTCAAAATATGAACTGATTTTATTTAAAGAACAGTTGTGTATATAAATGAATTCTTAAACTCTAGCGAGCGACAATTGCTCTTAAAAATGCTTATTCTAATGTTTATATTTCATGCTCAGCGTTGGTTACTTGATACCGTGCCGCTGTTATAATCTTAAGTGTTTTCCACAGAGTGTGGATGTATATTTTTGTTTGGTATTTAAGCAATAATTGTCATATGCATTTTTATGACTTATTTTGTTTATGTTTTTGTTTCGTTTTGTATATTTCTTTGGTCAATCTGATTTGGTGAAGCCATTTCAGATGAACACGATGTTTAATCTTAAACAGTTGTTTTACGAAAACATATACGACGAGAATTTGCGATGTTATTAAATGAATTAGTAACGGAATTGTAAGAAATAGTAACTTCAATGGTAGGGTGATAAGGATCTTCAGGTTTCACTAGGGGCTGTGTTCGGGATACAGCACTAACAGTGGGATCAGAGACAATCAAGTAAGTAAGTCGTCTCGCCGACTTGGATATACCATACACCAGTAAAACAAATATTTTAAATTTATAATAACCAATGCATTTTCGTATTTTTAAAAAAATCTGTTTGCATGCTTTTTAGAAGCATATCTTAGTATTTCGCTCACTCAAGCATTCGAGCACCCTAGCGCCCCCACCAGCCAACGGCCAACTCCGGCCATATGGAAAAACGTTCATATGCATAACTTGGCTATTTTTATTCCGATTTTGATCAAATTTGGTATTTTGCTGGATATTAGTATCAAATTTAAGTGTGCTAAATTTGATTGCACAAGGTTGAAAATTACGGGAGATAATCGAGTTTTTTCAAATTACGGGGGCGGAAAGAGGCGTGGCAAAATCTTTACACATCAAAAATGTGCACAATTACTAAGCAAATATTCATACCAAATTTTGTGTCTCTAGCTAGAATAGTTTTTGAGAAAATCGGTTTTATTTAATTTCCGGGGGCGGTAGGGGGCGTGGCAAAAATTTTACAAATACAAAATGTGCGCGTTTACTAAGCAAATATACATACCAAATTTTGTATCTCTAGTTGCTATGGTGTTTGAGAAAATCGGTTTTATATCATTTGCGGGGGCGGTAGGGGGCGTGGCAAACATTTGAAACAAACTCGATAAGCGTACATATGACACGAGTCTACATACCAAATTTGGTGGCTCTAGCTCTTATAGTCTCCGAGATCTAGGTGTTCATACGGACGGACGGACGGACGGACGGACGGACGGACGGACGGACAGACGGACATGGCTAGATCGTCTCGGCTGTTGATGCTGATCAAGAATATATATACTTTATGGGGTCGGAAAAGCTTCCTTCTGCCTGTTACATACATTTTAGCGACTTTAATATACCATTTTCACCCTATGGGTGTATGGTATAAAAACAAGATCAAGGATTCTTTTAGAAGAGTTAAGGAAAGAATTCAACTGATATAGCGGACATTCAAGTAGGCTATCAAGAAAAGCATGTTGGGATGAAGGAATTAAGAAAGATAGATTATCATCAACAAGCCAAGAAATATTAGGCAAGTTGAAATCACCTAAAACTATGAGGAAATCACGATCTTTAAGACGATTAAAAATAGTTTACAAAGCATCAGCATGGTGCATATAGGTCATGATATTAGAAGCTGGAGGAATGTATGAACAAGAAATATATAAGTTAAAGTTCGAACATGTAACTTCGACGCAATTAAACTCAACACCTAAGGGCAGATCAATCGGCACAACACTTAAACACAGATTCGAGTTAACAGCAATGAGAACTTTTCCGCCACGACGACCAACACGATCAAGCCTATAAGAAATAAAGTTATTAGAAGGAATTTCATTATCCAAAACAGAGGAGTTAAGACAAGTTTCAGAGAAAGCTAATATGTCAGCCGAAAAGGTTTGGCTATCACAGAACAGGTTCGAGAGCTTGGTAAGAAGTCGTCTTACATTTTGATAATGAATGCAAAGACTAGACGTTATTAGTTTTTTGAAGCAGAAGATAAATTAGGAAGGTGGACAGGCAACGGACGGGAGCGCTTATTGGGCGCAAACTCGTGTACAACTAGACCCTCTGGCCAGAAATTAGTGTCAACCATAGCTGAGAAATACTCATTTGGTACTGTAATTTTAAAAGAGGAGATTTCGCGAGGCCTAGAAAACTTAAACTTTTGAATTAATACCTTAGCAGGGCATATATTACCAATGTAAGCTGCCACAGACGACTCAGAAGTATTTGGAGCAAGCCTAGAGACAAATAATTGTTTGCGATGAGGCACTACAGTTAGTGGAGGCGGAGGAGCATTGGGATCCGCAAGTGATTGAGAGCCAGCATGATCCTGTGATTGATCAGAGTTCCCATAAGGGATAGATTAAAAATAGGGCTTGTAATGGGTACTTCAATCTGAAAAGAAGAGCATAAAGAGGCGATGTAATAGAGAGTGTTGGCGACTGCTTACGAGGCCACTCAAGGGTACATTTCTTGGGCAACTTCTCAGAAGGTGGAACAAACTTAAATTGCGACAATAAATGTATGCTAGATTCACACTCGTTAGACAGCTGTTTGCGCATTAAGCCAAGCTCAGGCTTAGACACAGACAAACCAGAAAATTTGTCGTAGTCGCGGCCATTGAGGCCAGCACATTTTAAGTGAATAAGATTATCACAAAGCCTCCAAGATATTGCTCTATACTGATCATCAAAACGATCAGAATGCTTGCATGTAGGTAGACAACAAGCCATTGAAAAGCCAAAAGAAACACAAGACAAAAAAAATAAATAAATTTATATATATAAAATTTAAATACACAGCACAAAGATAATTATCGATATAAAATCAATAATTACAAATAAAACAAAGAGACAGCTAGAGTGCACAGCACAAGAGAGAGTGCAAGAACAGTTATAAGCCGAGCTTTGAGAGGCGGCCTTACAAAAATGATTACGCGGGAGAGAAACTAAGCACAAGCACAAACCAGAGAGAGAACAACAAAACCACTAGCACTGATAATATGATGGGGGCGATGAGGGGAGCAACTGCAGAAGCATTGACGAGAGAGAAAAACAAAAAGAAAAAAAAAATATCAAAGAAGGCTGTGCCGAAGTTTATATACCCTTGCAGTCCATGGCCATAATATGTTTACATGTTCCAAACTCTTTTTCTGTATCTCAATTCATTAATGCACAGAACCTTTCAAATATCACATCAATTTCTTCTTCTTCTTCCCCATCCCCTTTTACACGCATGCCGCGACTCGCACGCATACACATATACATAGTTTATGTAGCGTTGCGTCTGTATGTGTGCATGCGTGTGCTCTGTTGATTTGATGATAACGTAGTAGGCAGCAAGCTGAACCGATTTATATCGGCTTTAATTTGTGTTCTATTTATCCGATCAGATTCAAATTTTGGGATCTGAGATTTTATATGTGTATAATACTATCATATTGGTAAATTTCACGGCGATACAATTTTTGCAAAAATGTTTCCTCACGAGCTATATGATATAGTGGTCAGATTCTGCCAATTTTCATACTTTATTTTTCCCAGCTAATAAAAAGACCCCAAAAAAAATTTAATCCCGATAGCTCTTAAGATGGCTGAGTAAAACACATACGCACAGACGGACGGACAGACGGTCAGACGGTCAGATGGACATGGCTATATCAACTCAGAATCAAGAATATATATATACTTTATAGGGTCGGAAACGTCTCCTTCTGTGCGTTACTAACATCTGACCAATTTTATAATACCCTCTGCAAGGGTATAAAAACTCAGGTGCTATGCAAAAACACGACCGTCACGTCAGAGAGCAGAAGCTATACATATGTATGTGGATGAAAAAAAACATTGGAGTTGGAAAATTGCAAAAAGCGAGTTTGAATGGAATGGGAAAACGCAGGACAACCACAAAATGTAACCATGTAACCCTTGGGACAGGTCAGGTATGTACATACAAGTGTTTAAAAGTGTGTAGGCCGCTATGGAAGAGCGGGAAACCTCACACTTTTATCAGTATGTAAGGAAATATAATGTAAATGAAATGTTGTACTTATCAGGAATTCCGCCGATGCAAGCTGGAGGAGCGGAAGGGTATCCGGCTCGAAGGACCAATGTTCGTGGAGGGGCGGAAGTATCCCAATGAGAATACGGCAGTTGGCAGGTGCCGATGGTTTCGGGTATGGTGAGTTGATAAGTAATTAACAAACGCGCGAGACTTCGTTTAAAAATTATGTTTATAGGGAAGATAAAAAAACTGAAAGTGTGGGTGTATCGGGCATACTCTCGAGCTCTATTAATCTCTTGATTTCCATCAGAAGTCAAGTTACGCTTCTTGGTGTAACCATATCCGCCGAAAATCAAAAAACCCTTCTCACTCCTCACTGCTCTTCGCCGCTCACTGCTGTTCACCCGGTGGCGTGAACACACTCAGATTCCAAAGTATCGACCCAAAGAGAACCAAATTTATTCCCAAATCCCGTTGGACCGTATCCGACCATATAAAGTATATATATTCTTGATCATAACCGTCCGTCCGTCCGTCTGGATCAACGCAAACTCCTCCTAGACCGTAAGAGCTACAGAGCTAAATTTATTACAACTTTAAACGACTGTGCCAAATTTGATCAGCTCCAATAGGAACGATCGGTGAAATACTGTGACTATGTATTTTTTACTAAAATTAAAGTTAAAGAAATTTGGTATGTATAAAGTTGCAAGGGTATATAAACTTCGGCACGGCACGTATATTAAATTCGCCAAAATGTATGTAACAGGTAGAAGGAAGCTTTTATGAACATCTAGATCTCGGAGACTATAAGATCTAGAGTCACCAAATTTGATATGTAGTCTCGTGTAGTATGTAGAGTTGTCGAGTTTGTTTCAAATGTTTGCCACGCTACCGCTCCGTAAATTAAATAAAACCGATTTTCTCAAACACTATAGCGACTAGAGACACAAAATTTGATATGTATATTTGCTTAGTAAATGCGCACATTTTGTTTTTGTAAAATTTTTGACACGCCCCCTACCGCCCCCGCAAATTAAATAAAACCGATTTTCTCAAAAACTATTCTTGCTAGAGGCACCATGTTTGGTTTGTATGTTTGGAAAATAAAGCACACTACACATGAAGAAGACAAGAAAGACAGACTTGTATTTAAACAAATTGGCGACGAGGACTAAAAATAAAAGTTGAATTTACATATAATATATGTACAATTACAAATATATCGTAATACGATTTTATTACAATGACAGACGATGAACAATCAACTAGTGTTAAGGCTGATGCAAGGTCAATAACAACATATTACGGACATGACATGCTAAAGTCAATTGGAGCTGCAGCGTACAGTGTACTACATAGTTTGTGCAGTCCAGAGTCAGCGGCTTCTAAATTATACAAAGAACTGTGTATGATTCAGATGACGCATTATACCCCGCCTGTCATCATATTTTCTGAACGGAAAAAGATTCATTTGTCTACAAAGTCTGAAAAAGAATTATTGGCTGAATAGTTTGCTTGAGTAAAACAACACGCACTGCAATGTAAATTTCCAGCACACTTGGATGCATTTGTTCTCGATAAATTTGTCATTGGATTATCTGCTCACATATTTGAGAATACATCAACGCTCTCGAGGAAGACGGACGTGTTTTTTTTAAGCTCCCGCGTTTAAACTGATTTAATAATTTTTTTTATTTTGTTTTATCGGCATCGCGATCGAAAATTATAATTATAATATTAAATCTATCTTGCACCTATTACTCGTTTGCGTTTTTGTGTGTTTGTGTTAATAATTTTTAACAACCTTAATTCTGTTAAAACCTTTGTTGGTTTTTTTTTCTTTTCTTTCTCTCTTTCCCACCTTTTTTTTTTCTTTCTTGTAAATCACAAGCAACGCTCATTTGTTGTTGTCTTGCAATTTCTGTGAGTTCTTGTTGCAGTGTTTTTGTTTTTGTGATTTCTAGCTTCCGCGCTCGCGCTCTTTAACTTTTTTTTTTCTGTCGTTTTCGTTTCACTCGTCGCCGTTATTTGTGCTATAGTGCTCTCTTTATCTTTTAACCCTTGTGCACCCTCAATTCTCGCTTGCTTATTATTTCTGGACCTCAGAGTGAGTTATATATTTTAATACCAATACATATCTCATTTTTATTTGTTTGGTTAACAATTCATCTAATTAACTAATAATGCCTGTCTGTTCGGTTAAAAATTGTTTGCAGCCCGCCCCACCCCTGAATAGTTTTATTTACTGTTGGTTGTGTAAAACTACAGTACATGTTAAGTGCGCCGGCTTTACATGCAGGGTAAAGGATCTTTTAGATCAAAAAAAGGGTCTCAAATGGGGATGTGAGTCATGCCGTATCGTGGAAGATGAAATGGAACTTTTCATGCGGCAAACAAAGGATAACCTGATGAGTCTGTCCGCCAGTTTTCTTAAACTCTCGCAAGAGTTTAAAGCTGTCGAGTCTCAGTTTAGTAGTTTAACGCTTCTGACTGAGTCTCGAAACGTACATATCTACTAAGTACAACTCTAGTCAGATATATCCATATCCTATAACGAAATCCAACTGTATTCTTAATCCTATTATAACGCAAAGTTCGGTAGCTAAGGAACTATTGACGATTAAGCCGGTATACTCACCGGGCCCAGACGGTATTCCCGCTTGTGTCCTGAGGTTCTGTGCGGAGTCATTGTGCTCGCCTTTACTCAAGCTTTTTGAGTTGTCCGTTACACTGTCTGAGTTTCCAACTATATGGAAGGATTCGTTTATTTTACCTCTTCACAAATGTGGCAATAAATCCGACGTCACTAATTACAGAGGAATTTCTAAATTGTCAGCGATACCTAAACTGTTTGAGAAAATTATGACGTCTCAAATACAGCATTTATGTAAATCTATTTTTTCGCCATACCAGCATGGGTTTGTCAAGAATAGGTCTACCACAACTAATCTTTTACAGTTTAAATCTTTTGTAATCCAAGGTTTTAAGAAACAGAAGCAAACTGATGTTATATATACGAATTTCAGTAAGGCTTTCGATTTGGTAAACCATGCCTTACTATTACATAAGCTGAATTTAGTTGGCTTTCCGGATGCTCTGCTTGCTTGGATTTCACAATATCTAAGCAATAGGAGGCAGAGGGTTCTTTTTAGGTCCTCTCTTTCTAAGATCATTTGTGTTGAATCGGGAGTCCCACAGGGCAGTCACCTTGGCCCATTATTATTTACCATTTTTATTAATGATCTCCCCACCGTTCTTTTAAATTCCAGAGTTCTTATGTATGCCGATGATATAAAAATCGCTAATCGCATCGTAGACTCTCTCTCATGTCATACCTTGCAAGCTGACCTGAATGCTTTTCAGGGGTGGTGTAGGACTAACTTGTTATCTCTAAACTGTTCTAAGTGCAAAGTTATGTCTTTTTATAGAGGTTCTCCCCAATTAACGAATTACTTTTTAAATAATTTCCCGTTAGAAAAAATTAATAATACTTCCTTGGTTGTAAAAGATTTGGGGATCTTAATCGACCACAAACTTAGTTTTAATCAGCATATATCGACTACTGTTAGTAGGGCTAAGAGTGTTCTTGGCTTTATAAAGCGCTGGTCGAAGGAGTTCAAGGATCCATATACTACCAAAATACTTTTTACTTCTTTAGTCCGCCCTATATTAGAATATGGATCTTGTGTTTGGTCTCCTCAATATGAGTTTTATCAAAACATATTAGAATCTGTACAAAAACAGTTTTTACTCTTTGCCTTTCGTGATTTGCGCTGGGATCCAACTGTACAACTTCCATCTTATTCTAGTCGACTTCAGTTAATTAACCTTCCTTCTTTAACTAATCGTAGAATAATGATTGGTGTAACTTTTCTTTACAATTTGGCTGTTGAGCCAAATTAACATTTCTGTTCCATCTAGAAGGACCCGCAATTTCACACCGCTTATACTTCCCACTTGCACAACTAACTTTTCTCTGCATGAACCTTTTCGAATACTATGTAGTGACTACAACAGACTTTGGCACGTTATCGGTTCCGAAACATCGCTTCCGGGTATAAAAACTGCGATCTTGTCCTTCCTCGCTCGTAATTAGTTGTAATCATCTTTATTTTAACCTAACTTTTTTTCTTTTTATATGTAACCTATTTATCTCATTTCATTTAATATTTTCTATTTCTTTAGTTTAATTTATGTTTATATAATACGCCTATGTCCTTAGGTCGGAGTGGGTAGAGGTTGTAACATTAACTTTACTTAGGGTCATTCGTAACAGGCCCGGGCCTGGTGTCATATGGGCCACTTGTTCGTACTGAGCGTTGTACGACTACGTCTATAAAAAAGAAAAAAAACGAAAATTTGCAGTTGGATATGGCGTTAAGAAAGGCGATGATCATTGAAACAAAAACAGCGGTAAAAAGGAAGGCAATATACTTAATTATATGGATCGCTCGTCTACATATGGTCATAGGAGAAGTCAGAAACAAAAAAATTACTTCAGGAAAGAATATTGGAAACACAAAGAAGCGGACAACAAGGGCAGAAGAGACGTTGAAGAATGCCAATAGAAAGGAAAAGTTTATCAGAGAGGTTCATGTACACATTGTGAATGAAGAAATCATGATTCTAATGATTGTAAGTACAAGCATTGCAAGTGTCATTTGTGTGGAAAAACGGGACACTTATCATCAGTTTGCCACTCTAAGTTAACCAGATCAATATATTATGTATCTAAGTCTGATATTAATTTTGAAAAGTAAGGCCCGATCTATTGCATAAATGACATTGGTAATTTCTTCTCTTAATAAATTTAATTTGTATTTTGTCGTTTCTATTTCTTTTTTTTTTTAATCTGTTTCCGGTTTACTTTTTAGCAACAAAGAGTTAATTATTTTGACCAAATCCATTATCCTATTTTCCACTTAGTTATTTATTATTACTTGTTTATTATTATTCTTTAGCTGTTCATTAATTTCGTCGATTACAATCTTGTGATCTTGGTGATCTGGGATACCCGCGAGCCACTTCCATGCTGTTCCAAGTATATCAAGAGAGCGTTTGGCTCTGAATCTGCCTCGCTGCTATTCCGGTTTCCAACATTACTACCCTAGATTTTGAGTAATCTAAGATGGTCGTGTATCCCCAGCAGGCTGGTAACAAGATTAACCTGTCGAAAAAGGATGTTGATCAGTATTTTAGCTGATTCTTATGCACTATCCTGCCTGACATGGTTTTGACATTTGTATTCAAATCTTCAACTACTTTTTCTTTTTTATATCTTGGAGTTAATTTGGAATCCAACCTTTTGTTGATCTTGACATATATTGTGTCACCTGGATCGTAAATTTTAATGGTTTCTTTTTTTCTGTTATGATATTGCAAATCTGAGTCCTGCTTATCTGAAATCTTCTTTGAAATTTTTTCCCTTCCGATGGTTTGCAACACCTCTTTATTTTGCGGAGTTAAATCGCACACATCACTTTGAGCGGTGAAATATTCTTGCTGTTGTTGATACTCTGAAAACAGTGAGTATGGAACTACCTGGAAATAGTCATCTTGCTCCTGTGCTTCAGCTCCAATGTGGAACTGTCTTTGGATCTGACCTATGGTTTGTGATACCTTGTGATTCTTGCTGTTGTTGATACTCTGAAAACTGTGAGTATGGAACTACTTGGAAATAGTCATCTTTCTCCTGTGCTTCAGCTCCAATGTGGAACTGTCTTTGGATTTTAATCGAAAATTTGCGCTAGGCTGATTTACTCTTTTCAAGAAAATTGGTTGTGGGCGATTGATATTTGGCGGCTCTGTAGCTTGGCGATTTGTTTCGACATGACCATTCTAACTTCGGGACCGTGCCAATTTTCCTCCGAACGGATACTAGAGGATTTTGCGATCAAATTTTTTTTGTCCTGTCTAACCTTAATTAAGTTTTATTTGGTTACCGGTAAGGTGTATTTAACAAAGATCGCGGTGCTCCAACGAAGTTACAAATTGCACTCAGGTTGAAGACTGATTTGGGGTAGATCGATTATGTTTGGATGAAGCCTCTGGTGACAGCGACGCTTGCTAAGTCCAAAAGTCGAACACTGGCGTTGGATCTGCTTATCGCTGAATCGATCTAGGCGACTTGAAGTCTGATGTACCGAACTTGATATTTTTTATTGCCGAATTGTAAAATTGGGCGGCTTGCTGTCTGATGTATTGAACCTCGACACCATTCCCTTAGGAATGTTTAGTCTGGTGGTTATTGATTGTGCCGATTATGACCAGTCTTGACTATTGTAAAGTGAGTATTGGCGCGGTCATAAAATATTTATAAGTTTATAGCATGCCTGATCTTAACTCCTCCCCTCTTAAGTGTGGGCATCCTCGGTTGCTACCACATACTGTACGGGTGTGATCGCTCGTAATTAGTTGTAATCATCTTTATTTTAACCTAACCTTTTTTCTTTTTATATGTAACCTATTTATCTCATTTCATTTAATATTTTCTATTTCTTTAGTTTAATTTATGTTTATATAATACGCCTATGTCCTTAGGTCGGAGTGGGTAGAGGTTGTAACATTAACTTTACTTAGGGTCATTCGTAACAGGCCCGGGCCTGGTGTCATATGGGCCACTTGTTCGTACTGAGCGTTGTACGACTACGTCTATAAAAAAGAAAAAAAACGAAAATTTGCAGTTGGATATGGCGTTAAGAAAGGCGATGATCATTGAAACAAAAACAGCGGTAAAAAGGAAGGCAATATACTTAATTATATGGATCGCTCGTCTACATATGGTCATAGGAGAAGTCAGAAACAAAAAAATTACTTCAGGAAAGAATATTGGAAACACAAAGAAGCGGACAACAAGGGCAGAAGAGACGTTGAAGAATGCCAATAGAAAGGAAAAGTTTATCAGAGAGGTTCATGTACACATTGTGAATGAAGAAATCATGATTCTAATGATTGTAAGTACAAGCATTGCAAGTGTCATTTGTGTGGAAAAACGGGACACTTATCATCAGTTTGCCACTCTAAGTTAACCAGATCAATATATTATGTATCTAAGTCTGATATTAATTTTGATAAGTAAGGCCCGATCTATTGCATAAATGACATTGGTAATTTCTTCTCTTAATAAATTTAATTTGTATTTTGTCGTTTCTATTTCTTTTTTTTTTTTTAATCTGTTTCCGGTTTACTTTTTAGCAACAAAGAGTTAATTATTTTGACCAAATCCATTATCCTATTTTCCACTTAGTTATTTATTATTACTTGTTTATTATTATTCTTTAGCTGTTCATTAATTTCGTCGATTACAATCTTGTGATCTTGGTGATCTGGGATACCCGCGAGCCACTTCCATGCTGTTCCAAGTATATCAAGAGAGCGTTTGGCTCTGAATCTGCCTCGCTGCTATTCCGGTTTCCAACATTACTACCCTAGATTTTGAGTAATCTAAGATGGTCGTGTATCCCCAGCAGGCTGGTAACAAGATTAACCTGTCGAAAAAGGATGTTGATCAGTATTTTAGCTGATTCTTATGCACTATCCTGCCTGACATGGTTTTGACATTTGTATTCAAATCTTCAACTACTTTTTCTTTTTTATATCTTGGAGTTAATTTGGAATCCAACCTTTTGTTGATCTTGACATATATTGTGTCACCTGGATCGTAAATTTTAATGGTTTCTTTTTTTCTGTTATGATATTGCAAATCTGAGTCCTGCTTATCTGAAATCTTCTTTGAAATTTTTTCCCTTCCGATGGTTTGCAACACCTCTTTATTTTGCGGAGTTAAATCGCACACATCACTTTGAGCGGTGAAATATTCTTGCTGTTGTTGATACTCTGAAAACAGTGAGTATGGAACTACCTGGAAATAGTCATCTTGCTCCTGTGCTTCAGCTCCAATGTGGAACTGTCTTTGGATCTGACCTATGGTTTGTGATACCTTGTGATTCTTGCTGTTGTTGATACTCTGAAAACTGTGAGTATGGAACTACTTGGAAATAGTCATCTTTCTCCTGTGCTTCAGCTCCAATGTGGAACTGTCTTTGGATTTTAATCGAAAATTTGTGCTAGGCTGATTTACTCTTTTCAAGAAAATTGGTTGTGGGCGATTGATATTTGGCGGCTCTGTAGCTTGGCGATTTGTTTCGACATGACCATTCTAACTTCGGGACCGTGCCAATTTTCCTCCGAACGGATACTAGAGGATTTTGCGATCAAATTTTTTTTTGTCCTGTCTAACCTTAATTAAGTTTTATTTGGTTACCGGTAAGGTGTATTTAACAAAGATCGCGGTGCTCCAACGAAGTTACAAATTGCACTCAGGTTGAAGACTGATTTGGGGTAGATCGATTATGTTTGGATGAAGCCTCTGGTGACAGCGACGCTTGCTAAGTCCAAAAGTCGAACACTGGCGTTGGATCTGCTTATCGCTGAATCGATCTAGGCGACTTGAAGTCTGATGTACCGAACTTGATATTTTTATTGCCGAATTGTAAAATTGGGCGGCTTGCTGTCTGATGTATTGAACCTCGACACCATTCCCTTAGGAATGTTTAGTCTGGTGGTTATTGATTGTGCCGATTATGACCAGTCTTGACTATTGTAAAGTGAGTATTGGCGCGGTCATAAAATATTTATAAGTTTATAGCATGCCTGATCTTAACTCCTCCCCTCTTAAGTGTGGGCATCCTCGGTTGCTACCACATACTGTACGGGTGTGATCGGCATGACCATTGGTCTCTCTTTGCTGGTCTATAGCTTCTTGACGACCCAGAAGGTTATTGCTGTAACCCACAGGAGTGCTAAAATGATTCAGTAGGATGATGAAAATCTGTATTGTTCAGATATAGTCCTTTAATCATTCCCAATGATAAGATCTCGCCTTGTTGTTTTTTATCTGATATGAGTTGCAATAGTGGCGGCTGGGCTTCAACTTCGCGTTTGGTCTTCTTGATGTACCACGAACCGTCTATATTGATGGTTGCATTTTGCGACTGGATCACTAACGTTCCATCCTATGTAAGATTTTTCTCCGTCAATGTTGATAGTTCCCTTGAATTGATTTAACAAAAGCGTGCCAGGAGCCACTTCTGAATGCGATTCAACCTGCTGATTATCCGTAGATTGGCAATTTGGTTTTTTCCTCGGGAAATACGCTCCTTTACATTTGCTATTGTTAAAGTCAATTAAATCTTCCAGTTTACATAGCATCTTATTATTCTGATTTTTATACCATACACCCAAATTTGGTATGTGGTCTCGTGTAGTATGTACGCTTATCGAGTTTGTTTCAAAATTTGCCACGCCCCCCTAACCGCCCCGCAATTTAAATAAAACCGATTTTCTCTTACACTTTAGCAACTAAAGGCACAAAATTTGGTACATATATTTGCTTAGTAAATGTGCATCTTTTGTATTTGTAAAATTTTGCAACGCCCCCTACCGCCCCCGCAAGTTAAGTAAAACCAATTTTCTGAAAAACTGTTCTAGCTAGAGACACCATTGTTGGTATGTATATTTGCTTAGTACATGCGAACATTTTTCATTTGTAAATATTTTGCCACACCCCTTTCCGCCCCCGTAATTTGGAAAAACTGGATTATCGGCCGTAATTTTCTACCTTGTGCAATCAAATTTACTACACTTAAATTTGATACTAATATCCAGCAAAACACAAATTTTGATTCAAATCGGATTCAAAATAGCCAAGGTTTGCATATAAACGTTTTTCATAGCTTGTGCCATTGCTACAACTACAAATAGCGTATCGAAAATTTTTTGCTCTTGCTATTGCTCTGTGCTCTGACGATGTATGCTATGGAGTAGAGTAGAAGCTCTTCTGTTCAACCGTCTTCCATTTGTGCTCTCTGCTATGCTACGTAGCCCTTCGAAATAAGAGCAGTAGCGGAAGCAAAAAAAAAATGCTTGTTACCGGTCTGCTGGGGACACACTATCTTAGACTATCTTAGAATACTAAAAATCTTAGGTAGTAATGTTGGAAACCGGAATGGCAGCGAGGCAAAATGGCACTTTTAAGATCATCTACGTGGTAGACATAGAAAAGTATCAACAGGCATTATCGGTGTTGAAGGGAGTTGTACAAAGCAAAAGCCTACTACCCTTTGTTAAATTACGAAATATGTCGTATCGAAAACGAAAAAGTGACTCGTAGCTACCAAGATCACAAGATTGTAATTGACAATTGACAAAATTAATGAAAATAACTAACTCTTCATTGTTTAAAAATTAACCCGAAACAGATGAAAAAAGAAAAGAAATAAAAACGACAAAATATAAATTAAGTCCATTAAGGGAAGAAATTACTAATGTTAGCAGAAATAAATATTATTGAATCAAGTGCCGAAGAAAGACAAGAATGAAGACAAGAATGAAGGTGGCTTTTTTAATTTATGTCTGAATTAAGACACTACAAATTAGCGACGAGGACTAAAAATAAAAGTTGAATTTACATATAATATATTTACAATTACAAACATATCGTAATACGATCAAATTAAAATGTCAGAAGATGAACAATCAACTAGTCAAAAGGCTTATACAAATTATAAACACCAACATATTTTGGACACGTGACCAACATAGCGGAATTCGTCCCTAACCAAGAGACTTTGGATATATGTTGAAGAGCGCCACAAGAGAGGTGCATGTACACATTGTGGATGGAGAAATATTGATTCTAATCAGTGCAAATACAAGCATTGGAAGTGTCATTCGTGTGGAAAAACGGGACACTTATCAGTAAATTATGTGAGTCTGATATTAATTCTGGTAGGTCTGATATTAGTTCAAGTAGTAAAATTGTTAATAACAATAATTTTGACTTTTCCTTCTTTAATGTGAACTCAAACTCATCTTTTAGTGACGTGTATTTTGTGGCGATCAAGATTGATGACCACCAAATGAATATTGCTTGCGACACTTGTGCACCATGTTCATTAATTCCTGCTTCAATTTATTGTAATCTACCAAAAAAAAATGTACTGCGGAAATTCCACGATCCATATGTTTGTTACAATGGAGATCCACAAAATTCTGGGTTAGTACGATGCTTCAATATCGTATCATGGTACTAAAAAGGATTTAGTCATTGTAGTTACAGGCAATTGTTTAAGCCAAGGCCTGTACCTTTAGCATGGAAGAAGAAAATAGAAAGCCAACTACGGCAATACTTACAAGATGGAATCCTAGACTGGTAGATAGTTCGGATTGGGGAACACCATTGGTGCCCATTTTAAAGCCAAACGGAGAGATACGTATTTGTGGTGATTACAAGGTAACTATAAACAAACATTTAGTGGATGTAAAATACCCATTGCCTAGGATAGATGAGATATTTGAGAGAATATTTGAGAATGCATACAATCAGTTGTTACTAGATAATGAGCCTCAAAAGTTGTGCACATGGAGCACACATATAGGTTTATTAAAAGTTAAACGAATACCTTTTGGCGTAAAGACAGCGGCATCGATTTAGCAGAAAACTATGGAAAGTTTGCTTCAAGGTCTCACAGGTGTAGTCTATCAGGATGACATAACTTACTAGAACATGTTGCGATTTAAAGGCAACACTAAATAGGCTAAAAGCAGCTGGATTAAGGTTAAATGCCAACAAATGTGAATTCTTTAAGCCAAAAATCAGTTATTGAGGATTTACGATCGATAAAGCAGGCTTGACCAGAAATAATGAGCATATTGTAAGTGTGACGTCAGCACCACTGCCTAAAAATATATCAGAACTTAGAGAGTTTGTAGGAATGGTAAATTATTATTTGAAGTTGATAAAGAATTATGCTGAGAAAATGAGACCATTATATGCATTGTTATGTAAATGTTACGTACGTACTGTATTCAAATGGCCAACTAAATGCCAAAATGCTTATGAGTTGATAAATAGAGATATAACTTCCGAACAAGTCTTAGTTCACTTTAACCCTATTTTACCAGTTATATTGACTACTGATGCGAGCAACAACGCAGTATCTGGTGTACTAGCACACAAATTTGAAGATAATTTGATTCGACCTATAGCATTTATATCAAGATCATTGAATAAAAGTGATAATAATTAGAGTACCTTGGAAAAGGAATCGTTGACAATTGTTTATTGCGTCACAAAGTTAAGACAATACTTGCTTGGAAAGAATTTTGCATTACGTACGGATCATAAACCACTATTAGGAATTTTTGGAGAGTTCAAAGGATTGCCTATGATGGCATCAGCGCGAATTCAACGCTGGGCAGTGATATTATCTGGTTTCCAGTATAGTCTTGTATATATTAAAGGCAACTTGAACATAGCAGATGGTTTGTCAAGAATGCCACAACATCCGTCAATAGGATGGCAAGAAGAAAGTACGTATATTAATCTTATTCAATCTGAAAATGCATTTTGAATGAGTTTAAAAGAGATAGCCATGGAAACTAGCGATAGCATCAAAAGCGGTACAGTTTTAAAATTAAAGGATGCTGATTTGACAGTGTTTAAATCAAAGGATAAGAATTGACAGTTGAATATGATTGTATCTTATGGGGTTAAATGGTAATAGTTCCCTTCAAGTTAAGAAAGAAAGTGTTAAATGAATTTCATCATCTCATCTAGGAAATGTCAAAACAAAGATATTAGCGAATTCAACGAATACCTTACATACATACATACATTTGGTGGCCTGGATAGATAGTCAGATCGAAAATATGATTAAACAGTGTATACCGTGTCAACTATTACTAGCCCGCCCAGAGAAAGGCTCACTGTTTCCATGGGAACCAACAGAAACTAAGCAGGTCCTATTAATAACCAGTATTTACTTATTGTTGTTGATTCAAACAAAAGTATAAACAAAAAACATCACATCATCATTTACCTTAGAGAAATTAAGAGAACTATTTGCAAGATTTGGATTAATTGGGACCCGAGTCTTCGCCTTCCTTCTTATTCTGACAGACTTCTTCTTATTAATCTTCCTTCACTTTACAACTCTTTCTCCATAAACTAGTCAACGGCGAAGTCATTTCTTTACATTTATTCACCTTAGTAGATGTCTGACTAACTACTCTCTTCACGAACATTTTCGTGTTCTTTGCCAATCTTTTAACAACCTTTCTCACCTAATTTCTTTTCATCTTTCTGTCACTTCTCTTCGCGCTGTACTTTTTAATCATCTACAGCGAAACCAATGAAAATATTCTGGACTTGGATTGTCTGCAACTCATCCCTGACCACATTGGCTGTGAATCGGGGCATACCTGGCACCTTATGCAAATAAAACACCTCCACCGGGTCGGGGATGTTTAGTTATGTATATAGCTAATCTATCTTCTTCAATTAATTACTATCTCTCTTTAGCTAAAGCTTTTTCGTCGACTGCTGTTAGTTGACGTAAATAAATAAATAAATAAATAGTTGACGTTCTAGTTAGTCATAATGGAAGACAATTTACGTCAGAAGAATTTAAAGTGTTCATGAAAAACATTGGTTAACATTAAACATATTTGAATTGCTCCTGGCCAACCATCTACGAATGGTAAAGCAGAAAGTTTTGTTAAAACGGTTAAGAAATCAATAAATTATTACAATTTTAAACAGATTCTTATTAGACTATCGCACAACAACCCATTGTATAACTGGAGAATCTCCAGCAAGGATGTTGTTAGGAAGAACTTTAAAGACAAGATATAGTTTATTAAAACCACCAGCTATGGGTAATGTGATTTTAAGAAGTCAGCAGAAAAGTGTTCAAAACCACCGAGGCAAGAGGAATGATAAAATTTTCCATAGGAGATAAGGTCATGGTAAGAGATTTTCGAAATCCAAATAAGCCAAGTTGGACTCAAGAGACGATAGAAAACAGATTAGGACCACGTTCATATTTTTGAATCTTAACTCATAATAATCAAGAATTAAAAAGACATCTGGATGAAATTAGAAAAGAAAACACCGTCTCGAATGATCAAAACGAGAATGTGAAACTAATGTGAAAAGCAATACCTCAACTAGTAAGTTTGAAAGTATTAATGAAATTCCAGCATGGCTCAAACGGAACAGCCAATGCCCATGCCAATAGAAACTGGCTGATTCTTGAGACCACGTAAAGATGCAAAACTAGTTAATGAATAGAATGAACTCTTAGAAAGTTTTTACCTCTTTTAGTACGTATGATCAACTTTAAGTAGGGATGTGTTACGTATATTCTATATAAATAGAAACTTATTAATTATATTAATATTACGTTTGTATAGTATCTATTTACAAACAGCTAACTTCCGAAGTGCCATCATACCTCACCGCGCGGTATGAGAACAGCCGTCTGCTAGACATGACTCGAGCGAAACAACTCCATCGGATTCTCCGGTTGCACAAGAGTCTGCCAAAGCATTGATACAGCTGCAGACGGCGTTTCAGGGGTGTTTAACCGCTCTTGTTAGTACACAGATTTGGGATGACCTGCTCATCGACATCTGTACAAGCAAGTTGCCGAAGTCTAAAATGCACCTGTCGGAACAATATGTGCCAAAAAGGACTGTCTTCTCCACTTGTCACGATTTGAACCAATTCCTCACAGACCGTTATATTGTCCTTGATATCTGGAAGGTAGCTTTCCCATCGGAAAAACCACCCAATACAGCTTTGCCCAAGTTTTTTAGACATGTCTGTCCAGAGGCGTACAGAAACTATTAGACAGCAGGGCCCTCCTTTACCTGTTTCGCTCGCGATCATCAAATTAAAGACTGCTGAAGCGTGCAATATCTGCAAGGAGCGTCATCATACCTTGTTGCATCCTAGCAACGTGACCGTGTCCTCATAGTCCGCTGCACAAGTCCCGCCATTCAGCTTTATCGTCGCTTTATGAGCGGCCAGCTCACAAATGAACCAAGTTATTTTGCATCCACCCCAGACATTGGGCTCTTAGGTACCAAGGTTGTTACCCTTCACCGTCGTTGTGCGGAGCATATTATTTGTGCGTTAATCGAGTCGGTGTCCGATTCCACCTTCCTATCTGGCATGGGCCAAAGTGACGGAGGATGTGCAGACAAAGTGTGCCTGCAGATACTGTCCCCTTTGTGTGACAGGCTGAGCAGGATTGAGGTCTCAGCTCTGATTGTGTCAAAACTCCATTTCTTAACACGGTTCCAGCGCAGTATCTCGATCGTCCCCTGGCTGACCCATACCACAACAAGCCCGCGCCTATTGATATGATTATCGGTGTCGACTTTTTCCCCCATCGGAGAGAGGATCAAAAAGGACTTTGGGTGGGTTCTACGTGATTAGTTTTTGGTGCTCAGACGCGAATCGTCCCGGAAACAAAACTTGATGTACTCCTCTCCAAGTTTCGGGAGGTGGCAGACCTTCCTGCAGAGCCGGAAAAGGAGGATGACGTGTTCTGTGCGGGGATCTTCCAGGAGACTACCCGAAGAAAGGACAGAAGATATGTTGTGTCCTTATCTTTCAAAAGTCCGAATAGTGCCGACTTTGTTTATTCAAGACCGATCGCGTAACCTGCGCAATGAAGAGTTATTTTACAAGTCCAATTCTAACGTTAGGTCCACGTTCCAGAAACTTTTCAAACTACTGTGTCGAATAGAGCAGTCTGGGCTCAATGCCAGCCTTAAGCAAAGGTATTTCCTTATTGGAGAACCACTCTTATTCATTGCCGAGCCTGAGATCCTGGTCGACCCCATTTCCCTAATTAACCGATAACAGCGATTAAAGGCAATCCATTATGCCTTCTGCCGCCGCTGGAAATACGAATACCTTAAGAAGCTTCACAAACGGAAAAAGTAGAAACCACTTCCGCATCCGAAATTAAATAGAACTGATTTTCTCGAAAACTAACAAAATTAGAACCACTTAATTTGGTACGTAGTTTTGCCTAGTATGCCTGTAGATAATTATTATTTAACTTTTTTTGGGACGCACACTTTGTCCATAATCTAGAAAAAACAAATTGATTACTGCAATTTTTTGACTATCTACATAAATCCAATTCAATACACTGATTGACGTTTTTAATATATAGCGACCTACCAAATTTGATTAAAATCGGAATAGAAACATGGAAAACATGAAAAAGTGACGTTGCACAACAAATGGATCAAGCTAATGAGTAAAGTGGGAGAAGTAGCATCATCTGGAATTGGGAAAATCTTCTAGATAGCGGTTGCCAACTAATTTAAACACAATTGATACTCCAACATGCAATATTTGCCGATCCAACGTAATGGAAAAATTCTTGATGCAATACATGCTGATTGTTTGAGATGAGTCCACAATAGCGCATAAGAAATCACTTGATGCACTTAACCTCACACTGAAGGATCTTCGGCAAAATAATATCTTTGGCGGCTTGATGATATTTTAGACGAGATTTCAGGCAGTCGTTGCCAGTAATTTTACGTTCATCGCCTCTAGATGAATTGAATACCTGCTTGAAGCTATCACCTTAGTGTAATAATGTAAAAACTTTTTCGCTATCCACTAATATGGGAATTCAACTTCAAAATGATCAAAACTGTTGTTAGCTGTTGGAAATTGAAAATTAATGCTACGACTTTTGCCGAATTGTTTACCCTCATAGCTTTTATGGAAAATTTTTTCCCAAACATTAGTGAGAACTAACAGAATTATGTTTGGTTAAGTCAACGAGCAATTCTCGCATCAAACAATAAGAAAAACCGATGGCGATTTTTCGGCATACAAATCCGAGTAGTAAGTTTCGAACGGAGTTTTTGAACTTTTTGGAGTTACTAGAATTTCCACAATATAACTTGCATCTCAAAATTGATTCAGTTATTATGATTTTGCGTAATTTCAATACACTGCGCACAAAGCCTTTTAGTGGCAAATCGTCAATTTGGTCCAGAATCAGTGATATTTTATGTTGAATATCGAAATATAAATGGTAATGGTAGTTCCCAGATATCGATTGTCGGAATACTCTGATAAAATATGCTGTGATATTGCACCACAATATAATGCTGTTCTATAAAGCTTTAACAATACGTTTCCATAGCCTATGTGTTGTAACAAATGCAGCACTTCGGGCTTCTTTGGATAGGAGTATACTTTTCTGTCAATCATTTGTATATTTTCTAATTTAGTTTAGTTTAGTTTCATCTGTTCCAATTTCCGTCTGGATACTTCCGTCTGTCTGGATTAAAAGATCTCATATATTTGTGAATAGTTAAATTGCTTGATAATCTCATGCATTTATCCAGCTCGGCATGCGGCTATGCTGAATTTAAAAAGTCTGTAGTTAAAAAAAAAAATTAAGTAAGTAAGTCGTCTCGCCGACTTGGGTATACCATACACCAGTAAAACAAATATTTTAAATTTATAATAACTAATGCATTTTCGTATTTAAAAATGAAGTAAGTAAGTCGTCTCGCCGACTTGGATATACCATACACCAGTAAAACAAATATTTTAAATTTATAATAACCAATGCATTTTCGTATTTTTAAAAAAAATCTGTTTGCATGCTTTTTAGAAGCATATCTTAGTATTTCGCTCACTCAAGCATTCGAGCACCCTAGCGCCCCCACCAGCCAACGGCCACTTCCGACCATATGGAAAAACGTTTATATGCATAACTTGACTATTTTTATTCCGATTTTGATCAAATTTGGTATTTTGCTTGATATTAGTATCAAATTTAAGTGTGCTGAATTTGATTGCACAAGGTAGAAAATTACGGGAGATAATCGAGTTTTTTCAAATTACAAGGGCGGAGGGGGGCGTGGCAAAATCTTTACACATAAAAAATGTGCGCAATTACTAAGCAAATATTTATACTAACTATGGTGTCTCTAGCTAGAATAGTTTTTGAGAAAATCGGTTTTATTTAATTTGTGGGGGCGGTAGGGGGCGTGGCAAAATTTTTACAAATACAAAATGTGCGCATTTACTAAGCAAATATACGGACAGGCGGACATGGCTAGATCGTTTCGGCTGTTGATGCTGATCAAGAATATATATACTTTATGGGGTCGGAAAAGCTTCCTTCTGCCTGTTACATACATTTTGGCGACTTTAATATACCATTTCACCCTATGGATGTATGGTATATGTTAAAATAAAAACCAGAGAGCCGCGGTAACTTCGGCCTGGTAAATAATACAACAAGTGTCACAGTTTTTCACCGATTGTTCTTTTTGGAGCTATGTGAAATAGTCACCCGATCTTAAGAAAGTTGGGCAGTCTTTAATAGGTTTATTAAACTGAGAAATATTTTTATGTCAATTTTATGTCAATTGCGTGAAAAGTAACGAAGTTATTGATAAAAGTCACTGTTTTCGACCGATCGTTGCTATGGGAGAAATACGATATAGTCATCCGATCTTGTTCAAATTTGGCACAGTCGTTTACAAGTGTAATAAACTCACCAATATTAAATTCCACAAGTAGCTCGGAAAATAACGAAGTTATCGAGAAAAGTCACTGTTCATGACTTTGCCGCTTGCCTGGGAGCTACATGATATTAGTGGGCCGATCCGGCTGAATCCGAGATATACAACCAGTGCAGTATATTCAAGCCAACATGCAAAATTTCAACACTGTAGCTCTCACGGTCTAGGAGGAGTGTGCGTTGATCCAGACGGACGGACATGGCTATATGAACTCGTCTCGTCGTCCTGATCAAGAAATATGTATATACTTTTCATGGTCGGAGATGCTTCGTTCTATGCGTTGCACACTTCTGACCAAAATTAATATACCCTTTTTGCAAGGGTATAAAAAAAAAAACAACTATTACTAACTTTTAAAGTCAAATCTCATACAAATATTTAAAGAGTTTGGAAGAAATGCTATATTTTTTTATTTTATCTTTGTTTATATCAACCAATGCCATCTCGAAATATTCAAATTTGCATATTTTTATCAATCGTTTCCATGCTTACGGAAATGCTCGTTTCATTACCACTCTTGAAACTTTAGGAGATGGATGGTTCACTACGAAGATCAGTATAAATGACCGTCGACTAGTTGATTATTTTCAGACAAACACAACGGAACCTCGAGAAACTCTGCTCTGGTACAGAACAATTCATTTGGAGCAAACACTGAAACATTATGGAATTAAAGTCAATTTCGAACTTCCTTATCAGGAGTGTTATTATCACATATCACGAGCACAGTTCTTTTTTAGTGGATATAATATAGTGTCCGCTTTATTAACAACGGATGGGCTTTATGAAAATGAGGTGAAAACCTCTCGTTATACATTTGTATCATCGGAGAGACAAGTATACTGCGAACCGCGTATGAAAATTCCGCATTGTGACGACTCTAATCGGCCGTTTCATTATGAAACTTCTGGAGTAATAGTTTTACGTGCAATTTTTTTACGTCACTGCCCTATGGACCGCTATATTCAATACTATTGGACGCTCCATGACAGTACTGAAACACGTAAGTAGTAAATCACATCGGTCTTAGAAAATAAGCAAAATATTGCTCACTCTCTAATTATCAAAATATTAATTTTCATGCCCCATTAAAAAATTCAAGGTTCATCTATCACATCAAACTTAAGAAACCCGAGCGAGATAATTAGGAATAATCAGGAATTAGAAGACCTCGAGTTCTAAAAACTGTTTATTTCGTTGTCCTCAGGTATATTTTCTGGTATAACGAGTAATTGTGTTTAACAAAAGTTCCAGAATGAGAAATTATGTTAAAGACAATCGTGGGTATTCGGATATTAGAATACATTTATCTAATACTTAAACAAACAATAACATTATTCTTTTCTACTTGTTAAATATTGAAATGTAATGTTGACACGCAGTCTGTCGACATGGGCTGACGATATCGAACATATATACCGTGTCCTAAATGGTTAATCGCTAGTATTTTGTGTGATAATCCGCTTTATTCAATCAAGCAACTTAGTTGGCTGAAATCTTAGTTTTTTTTTTGTTTTTATACCCTTGTAGAGGGTATTATAAAATTGGACAGATGTTTGTAACGCACAGAAGAAGACGTTTCCGACCATATAAAGTATATATATTCTTGATCAGCATGACAAGCTGAGTTGATATAGCCATGTCCGTCTGCCCGTCTGACCGTCTCTCCGTCTGTCCGTCCGTCTGTGCGTATGCGTTTTACTCAGCCATCTTAAGACCTATCGGGATGAAATTTTTTTGTGGGCTTTTTATTACCTGGGAAAAATAAAGTATGAAAATTGGGAGAATCGGACCACTATATCATATAGCTCTGGAGGAAACATTTTTGCAAAAATTGCAAAAATTGGAGTATCGCCATGAAATTTACCAATATGATAGTATTTCATATAAAATCTCAGATCCCAAAGTTTGAATCCAATCGGATAAATAGGACAGAAGTTACAGCCGATATATGTAAATCGGTTCAACTTGCTGCCTACTACGTCATCATCAAATCAACAGAGCAGACGCATGCACACATACAGACGCACGCTACATATGTATACGTGCGAGTTGCGGCATGCGTGTAAAAGGGGATGGGGAAGAAGAAGAAGAAATTGAAATGATATTTGAAAGGTTATGTGCATTAATGAATTGAGATACAGAAAGAGTTTGGAACATGTAAAAATATTATGGCCATGGACTGCAAGTTTATATAAACTTCGGCACAGCCGATGTTAGCTTCTTTGATATTTTTATACCCTTGCAGAGGGTATTATAAAATTGGTCAGATGTTTGTAACGCACAGGAGACGTTTCCGACCCTATAAAGTATATATATTCTTGATCAGCATGAGAAGCTGAGTTGATATAGCCATGTCCGTTTGACCCTCTGTCCGTCCGTCTGTGCGTATGCGTTTTACTCAGCCATCTTAAGAGCTATCGGGATGAAATTTTTTTTGGGGGCTTTTAATAACCTGGGAAAAATAAAGTATGAAAATTGGGAGAATCGGACCACTATATCATATAGCTCTGGAGGAAACATTTTTGCAAAAATTGGAGTATCGCCATGAAATTTACCAATATGATAGTATTATATATAAAATCTCAGATCCCATCTGATCTGATAGGATAAATAGAACACAAGTTACAGCCGATATAATTCGGTTCCGCTTGCTGCACCCGCATGCACACATACAGACGCAACGCTACATAAACTATATGTGTATGCGTGCGAGTCGCGGCATGCGTGTAAAATGGGATGGGGAAGAAGAAGAAGAAATTGAAATGATATTTGAAAGGTTCTGTGCATTAATGAATTGAGATACAGAAAAAGAGTTTGGAACATGTAAAAATATTATGGCCATGGACTGCAAGGGTATATAAACTTCGGCACAGCCGATGTTAGCTTCTTTGATATTTTTAGCATTAAATAGGTCGAATACCTTCTTGTTACAACGTCGAGCGATGGTATGTTTCTTTTGTTTTCAATTAAGATCCGTCTGCATAGATTTTATAAATAGTATATATATAAATAACTAATTATTACTTACCTAAATGTTTCTGGGCATAATGTGCGACAGGAACTTATTTTATCGGCGATGTCCTTTGTCTTGTTCACATCGAATACGCAGAGTTGGTGAGTGTGTGCTGCAGATCTCACAAGGTGTATATTTGCAACTTCAATAGTGTCCAGTTCATTCAGAACATTCTCACTTTCTGTGTCATCTTCAAAAAGGCATTCCTATGTGGCTTCATTTAACACTTGGACGGCTTTTATCATGTTTCGCCCATTAGCCGATGTAATGCTGTGTGCATGAATATGAAAATTCTTTAAAAAGTGACATATATTAAAAATGGTATGTGGTTAAATTTTTACCTGTAGATTTGATCTAATGATATTCCATAATGATCTAAGATTTATAGAATTTTGTTCTTTATGTATATTCCAGTGTGAGATTCCTCGAGCTCAATCATGCCTAAAGTCTTTACAATGATCTCGGTTTTAGTCAGGCTTGCGTGGACCACTTGCAGATTTATTCCTAATATTTCGAGACGTTGCAGGGTTCATGCCAAGTGCATTATATATTGGATCCATTATTTCTTTAAACCCTTCACCCTTCTCCGCTTGTTTGAAGGGATATTCTTCGTTTTTCTTCACTTTTGGTTGATTTTGAATCTTCAGAATAGTTCCACTCATTAAAAATGTCCACATGTTTCGTTGTTAAATGCCGTCGTAAGTTTGTTGAATAATTGCCGGACAATTTAATACCGCAAACATTACAAATTAAATTCAAGGAATCGGAGCACTTTTTATACCCTTGCATGACAGAGAGCGGTTTCTGCTCTGCTCCATAACATAGATCAGGGGTAAACACCTATAGCCCGTGTGGGCACTTTTGTTCGGCAATAGCTCGTTTTGCTATCTGTGTGCATGCCGAAGTCCACCCGAATTGCACTCGAGAGCGTAAAATCTGAATTAGTCGCTTGAAGCATTTCGACCCGAGTTGGTCTGTGTCGCATTGTTGAAAATATGCACATGGAAAAATTAATTTAGTGGTTGTTTTCTTTTTTATTTTTTTGCAGCAGATCGTCGATTCCGCTCGTCTGAACGATTGAGGCAATATTTGTTCACTTTTCTTTTCTTGCAGTGTTAAACACCCACATACATTGACAGTTTGCGTTGGCTCTCTTTGTGCCTACCCCTGTCATAGATCGTCGAAGCACAGGCAATCTATTTGTAGTTGTAGCAATAGCACAAGCATTAGCAGCGAAATGAGAGAGGAGCAAACAAAATAAATTTTTGTGCTACTGGTACAGAGCACTTGCATTGTTTTTCTTTTTTCCGTTTCTGTTCCTATCGTAGCAACTTCGTAGTCGCTCTCATAGTATTTTTTTAGTTGCTCTTAAAGCAGATCTGTACCAAATATTGTTGTAGATGTCAATTCTAAGTTCTAACTTGTTTCGCTCTAATCTTTTGAATACTTCTTTTACAATTTCTAAATGTCACAACTTCTGCTAGCAATCGTTATACAATCCATATATAAAATATGGTATGTAAAAAATTCGTACTGGCCTAATGGTGTTACAAAAAGTGTAAATTTAGCCGACTCTTCTATGAACACATGAAAATACACTTTTTTAAAATCCAATTTTGCAAAAACATTGTTTTGTACTAAACGGTCCAGGAGATCGTTTATTAATAGTAATGCATAGTCACTTAAGCCATACTTTTGTTTAATTTTTGAAAGTCTGTACATAGACGCAAATATCGTGAATTACTGGGATGTATAATCCCTTTTTTTTCCGGTCTGTTCTGTCTTATATAGCATTATTCTAACAGTTTGACAAACTTGCATCGAGTTATGAAATCAGCGTTTTCACCAATGTTGTGTATTTGTTCCTCTTTTGCAAAATTATAAATTGATTTCTAACATTTAGTTCTCTAAATTTTCTACTAACAGATTTCTGTTCTCAACATCTTCTACCAACACATTTCTTTCATTTTCTTTAATAATATATTCTACAGTCACATTTCTCATATTTAATCCCTTGCAGAGGGTATTATAAAATTGGTCAGATGTTTGTAACGCACAGAAAGAGACGTTTCCGACCCTATAAAGTATATATATTCCTGATCTGCATGAGAAGAAGCTGAGTTGATATAGCCATGTCCGTCTGTCCGTCCGTCTGTGCGTATATCATATAGCTCTGGAGGAAACATTTCTGGAATAATTGCAAAAATTGGAGTATCGCCATGAAATTTGCCAATATGATAGTATTATATATAAAATCTCAGATCCCAAAATTTGAATCTGATCGGATAAATAGAACACAAGTTACAGCCGATATAAATCGGTTCGGCTTGCTGCCTACTACGTCATCATCAAATCAACAGAGCACACGCATGCACACATACAGACGCAACGCTACATAAACTATATGTGTATCCGTGCGAATCGCGAAATTGAAATGATATTTGAAAGGTTCTGTGCATTAATGAATTGAGATACAGAAAAAGAGTTTGGAGTATGTAAAAATATTATGGCCATGGACTGCAAGGGTATATAAACTTCGGCACAGCCGATGCTAGCTTCTTTGATATTTTTTTAATCAAATTGTAGCTATTCTCGCATTTCAATTTTAGTTCCATCCATACTACGAAGAACTCACTATAAACTAAATTTTTGTCTTGTAGCTTTATAGTTGCCTGGTATGTGTCACTAAAAGCGTCAATGTACGTCTCCATCCAATGCCAATCGGCATCTACACAAATACAAGACTGCGTGGCCAAGAAACCCTTAAGTTAACTAGTTTTTTATACCCTTGCAGAGGGTATTATAAAATTGGTCAGATGTTTGTAACGCACAGAAGGAGACGTTTCCGACCCTATAAAGTATATATAATTAAATATCTGGTCTTTCCAAAAGGAAAAAAAAGATATTGTTTGTTCGAGTTAAAAGCGGGGACTTTATTCGTTGAACGAAAACTTAAAACTGAAGTACAAAAATGTCTTATAGTAATATTTATAGGCTAAATTTGTGAGCCCTTAAATGGCGTGATCGATATTGATGCGATTTGATTGGCCTGAATTTTAATGTTGAATTAGCGTTCTCACGCTTTTGATTTTTGGGGGACAATTATTATTGCAAGTGTTCAATTGTTTATGAATAAAACGGATTTTATTGGCCTGTGTTTTAATTATGAGTTAGCGTTCACACGCTTTGATTTTAAGGGGGACAATTGTTATTGCAAGTGTCCAAGTGTTTATAAAAAAAAAACGGATGTTTACTTTAAAGTTATAAATTTTAGGGGGCGAAAAATTTATTAGTTATTGGGTATTGAAGTTTGATATATGACTATATATTCTTGATCAGCATGAGAAGCTGAGTTGATATAGCCATGTCCGTCTGACCGTCTGTCCGTCTGTCCGTCTGACCGTCTGTCCGTCCGTCTGTGGGTATGCGTTTTACTCAGCCATCTTAAGAGCTATCGGGATAAAATTTTTTTTGGGGGCTTTTAATAACCTGGGAAAAATAAAGTATGAAAATTGGCAAAATCGGACCACTATATCATATAGCTCTGCAGGAAACATTTTTGCAAAAATTGGAGTATCGCCATGAAAATTACCAATATGATAGTATTTCATAAAAAATCTCAGATCCCAAAATTTGAATCTAATCGGATAAATAGAACACAAGTTACAGCCGATATAAATCGGTTCAACTTGCTGCCTACTACGTCATCATCAAATCAACAGAGCACATGCATGCACACATACAGACGCAACGCTACATAAACTATATGTGTATGCGTGCGAATCGCGGAATGCGTGTAAAAGGGGATGGGGAAGAAGAAGTAGAAATTGAAATGATATTTGAAAGGTTCTGTGCATTAATGAATTGAGATACAGAAAAAGAGTTTGGAACATGTAAAAATATTATGGCCATGGACTGCAAGGGTATATAAACTTCGGCACAGCCGAAGTTAGCTTCTTTGATATTTAAATTTGAAATCGTTTCTTAGAATCTTAGGCAATGATAAATTAAAAGAACTTGATGCTATTATAGATGTGGGAAAAAACCTATTACATGTCAACAACTCTCATGTTGTTAAAATGAGACAAATGCAAATTCAGCAGGTCCACACGATCCCCCGTATGGATTGTCCCAAAGAAAATTGACAGTACAGTCACCATTTCGGATAAATATCCTATCCCAGAAATTGGAGAGATGATTCCTTAGTTGGGCAACAATAAATCTTTCCGTTATGCTACAAACATTGGCCGGCAGCTGTCGTAATATCGATAGGCGGCTCGAGTGCGCCAATTTCAAATTACATTATTTCCGATCCCTTTATTTCGCCTAAACATATATCCGTCCATATTTATAAACAAATATATAAATATATCATCCATATATATATATCCGTCCATATTTATATATTATATATATAATTTTTTTTTGGCCATTATTTTGCCCCTATGTATATATGCATATTTATATATATATATATATATATATATATGCGTCCATATTAATTAATACATATGTATATATATAACTTTTTCCAGCCTTTATTGTGCCCATATACATATATGGATATATATATCCGTCCATAATTATAAATAAATATATATATAATTTTTTCCGGCCATTATTTTGCGCACCTATATATGCATATGCGTTCATATTAATAAATACATATATATATAATTTTTTCCAGCCTTTGTCTTGCCCATTTATATATATCCGTCTATATTGATAAATAAATATATACGTATAAGTTAACTTTCTTATTTGAGGGGGTCACCTTGCAGTAGCAAGGATTTGATTTCCGTCCCCCCTCGGCACGCATACCCCCCAATGATCAAGACGTTGGTTCGATCTCACGTTATAATTGTTTATTCTCTACTTCCACATCCTTTGGGTTTTTTAACCGAGCAACCGCAGGCCTCGGCCTCTCGGTCAGTTCTGCCCACTTTCCCACTGCCGCTGCTCCACCTGCTGGCTGCCGCTTCTGCTGCTGGGGCTGGCGCCGTTGCTGCTGCAGCCGGTAATGCTGCTGCAGTTGGTAATGCTGCTGTAGCCGCTAATGCTGCTGTTGCTGGTGCCGCTGCTGATGCTGCTGTTGCTGATTGTTGAGTTTGGCGCTAAGGTTCGATGTTTTAGCAGGCCCACAAGTAAACACTTCACGTTTCACGTGATACTTCATTTATTTCTTTCACGCGTATTTCCTGTGCTAATGGTAATCTAAGTGGATGTGTGTATGGTGGTCGCAAGCCGTGGTTGCGAGCCGTGGTTGCGAGCCGCTATAAATTAATCGCCCTTACTTGCAGTTGTAACCAAACTGTTTTGTCCGCCGCTTAGTAACAAGCATAGAACCTAACATGTAAGCTTAAAGCGCAAGATGCAACGGTTAATTTCCCAGCACGTAGACTGGCGCTTATATATAAGTATGAAAATGAAAGAGAATGAGTGATATGGGTTAACCCATAGTTGGCTGCGTCGGGTCTGCTAGGCTGTTAGCGGATTTCGGCGGCAACACTGATGCTGCTGCTGATGCTGCTGCGGCTGTTAACTTATATATAACTTATATATAATTTTTTTTCCGAGCCATTATTTGACCATACATATATATATATATACATATTATACATACTCCCATCGATACTTATAAATCCATCTAAATTTTTTATAATCAATCCGCCTTGCCTACGTGTATATTTTGATCCGCATTCGTGCGTTCGTATATTGTTCCGCATATACCTTCACTAAAAGGGCTTCTTTTCCGAGCCACGCGCGAGATAATTCCCCATCAATCCTGCGGCTCCCAGTGAGAAAATTCTCTCGTACTCATACAGTCCACTTCTCTTTTTTGTTGTTTTTCCAAAACAAAGGGCACGCAAACTCGGACTTCGTCGGTAAGCTCTTCCACTGAGTATGTCCACGGAGCTGTCCAATACTGCGCCAAAGTCTAACAGTCTTTCGTCTCCCTCTGTAACTCCGGAGAAAGTTCGGCCTCCGACGACTCCGGTGACCGCGAAGCGTACGGATATTCCGCGCAAGCTCCCGACTGCTCGCAGCCTCAGCGAATCTCCAAAGTACCGTCCGTCCTCGTCCAGCCTACCTAAGGTTCGCAGTTTCTCGGTTAAAGGCTCGAGTGAACACAAAGGTCATTCCAAGCTTTCAATCCAGGCTCAAATCCCGCAAGTGATTGTGACGCACTGTTCTGAGAGCGTAGAATGTCCCTCTCCTATTTCGTTCTGGCGTGCGACGCATTCACTATGTTTTAAGCTCGTGAGAGTGAAGCTCTATCTTCTGAAGTGCGCTTATTTTCCATTAAAATGCACTTAGAGCACTTCCGCGATTTGTTCGCTACTCTACCACTTGAACGCCAAGACGCGAGGGGAGCGAAAACAATCCCCCCTGACGATTGTGGGTTTCCCAGCCGCATGGGAGAATCTCACCGCACGGTACGAAAGTAGCCGTCTGCTTGTCATGACTCAAGCCAGACAACTCCTTCAGATTCCCTGCAGACTGCGTTTCAAGGGTGTCTAACCGCTCTTTAGCGGCCGGGTGTTAGTACTGAGAATTGGGATGACTTACTCATCGCCATATGTACTAGCACATTGCCGAAGGCTACAATCCTCCTGAGGGAACAATCAGTGCCAAATAAGACTGTTCAAGCGTTTTACGCGAAAGCTCAGCTCAAACCGGCGTCTTGCAAGCTTTGCCATTGGAAAAGTCTTCGAATACGGCTTTGCCCAAGTTTCCTTGACATACCTGTTCAGAGGCGTTTGCAAACCATTAGACAGCAGGGACTCTGTTTGAACTGTTTTGCTCGCCGCCATCAATTGAATGGCTACTCAAGTGCGCATAATTGTCATACATGCAAGGAGCGTCATCACAACTTGTTGCATCGTAGCGATGTGTCCGTGTCCTCATCGTCCTCTGCGCAAGTCCCACCATTCAGCCCAGAGCGTCCGTCCACGAGCGGCCAGCTCACGAATGCTCAAAGTTATTTTGCATCCACCCCAGGCAGAGGGCTCTTAGGCCCTGCTATTGTCACTCTTCACCATCGTGGTATGGAGCAGAATATTCGTGCGTTGATCTACTCGGGGACCGATTCCACCTTCCTATCCGAACGTGTCTTCACATGGTCCAGCCCCCCTTTTATTCAGTACACGCCGCAGTTACTGTTGTTCAATGAAAGACGTATTTCTTGAATTAAATTAATCTTTATTTGTTTATATATAAATAGGCACTAGCACATAAACCAGTGACTAAGGGTTGTCTCAACCAACACATAAATTGGCTGGATTTCGGAGTGAGATTACAAAGGTAGACATTGGGGCCCAAAGACACAGCAATGGACACCCGATGTAACTACAATTGATATCTGATCTTACTAAGAATAACGCATTTCTTTTATAGTAAATATCAAAGAAGCTAACATCGGCTGTGCCGAAGTTTATATACCCTTGCAGTCCATTGCCATAATATTTTTACATGTTCCAAACTCTTTTTCTGTATCTCAATTCATTAATGCACAGAACCTTTCAAATATCATTTCAATTTCTTCTTCTTCTTCCCCATCCCCTTTTACACGCATGCCGCGATTCGCACGCATACACATATAGTTTATGTAGCGTTGCGTCTGTATGTGTGCATGCGGGTGCAGCAAGCGGAACCGAATTATATCGGCTGTAACTTGTGTTCTATTTATCCTATCAGATCAGATGGGATCTGAGATTTTATATATAATACTATCATATTGGTAAATTTCATGGCGATACTCCAATTTTTGCAAAAATGTTTCCTCCAGAGCTATATGATATAGTGGTCCGATTCTCCCAATTTTCATACTTTATTTTTCCCAGGTAATAAAAAGCCCCCAAAAAAAATTTCATCCCGATAGCTCTTAAGATGGCTGAGTAAAACGCATACGCACAGACGGACGGACATGGCTATATCAACTCAGCTTCTCATGCTGATCAAGAATATATATACTTTATAGGGTCGGAAACGTCTCCTTCTGTGCGTTACAAACATCTGACCAATTTTATAATACCCTCTGCAAGGGTATAAAAATAGAGAGCTGACCAGTGCATAGTTCGACATAGTGTTAGGTCAGCAAAATACGTCTTTATTGCATAGCAGCTTAATTAACTAGGTCTTTATTGTTAACTGCTGACCATCTCAGATCTACTTATGACTGATGAGCCATCGATATCTATAATCGGGTTACATACTAACTTGACATACATTTCTATATTATGATTGTCTTATTGTTATCTTGTTTTACAATGGTATTGTTAGCGCTACATAGGAGACGATAACATGGTGTGCCGGCTGGCTGGGGTCTTCTGGTAACTTCCAGTTTTGCTTAGTCTCCAGTTTTCCTTGAATGTTGCTTAATTCGTCGTAGCTTAGCTGCATCTTCGTGAATTGTCTTGTTGTTGGCGCTGGTAGCAGAACTTCTTGCTGTACACGTCGGGTCTAGAGTTAACAATCCAGTCTTCTTGATAGTGACATCTTGTATATTATCGTCACAGGTCACTGTGAGTTCAATTTGTCTGGTGGTGGCAAAAATCCACTGATTTTTGTGATACATGTCGTACCACACGAATGACCTTTTTGTGTGATGTATTTGACACGCTGATGATTTTGAGTTTTTGACTAACTGGAACTCACAGTTGCTATTGACCGTAAACGTCGTTTGTTTATCAAAACAAATATATTGTTCATTGTTAAGCTGATAACATCGTTCCAGATCTGCTCTTGAGAGCCCAATTTATTGATTTTGTTCTTTGTTGACAGCAATAATGGGAATTTTAATGTTCATCGTTACAATCCCATGAGTTCCAACTGCTGGAATGGGTACTAGGTTATACAGTTGCACTGTCTGCGTTGCCACTAATGGAAACGTGACTTTAAATATCACATGATTGTTTGCGATTGTGCCTTGTGCCTTCATTAAGCCATATAATTGTAAGACGTCGTTATCTGGAACTGGCAAATCCAAACCAAACGGAAGATGTCTCTTCAGTTGGTTCAGATGTTCACGAAGCTGGCCTGGTGATAGTAGTAACGGGCTTATTTTACCATGATAGGCATCCGTAAATACTCGGGAAATTTCGGTTTGAATTCGTTGCAAATTCCCTGCAATAACTGTCATCTGAGTAGTTAGAGTGATATACCATTGTAATGCATTTACCGCATTATCCTGGATCTTAGTTATGTCGTTCATTTGTTGTTCCATTAGTTTCATCTGATTTTCAATTGTGGCTTCGTCTCGCTTGATGATATTTATTGTTAAATCAATCACAGATGTCTGGTTTTGTAGCAATGTCAATAAATAGTCTTCATTTGATTTAACCTTTCGTATGGTGCCTGACATCTCTGTTGCATACTTTGAGTCCAGCACACCAAATAAGCCGTTCGCTATGTTCCCAATTATATCCAAAGGCGAAGGAGATCATTTCCTGTTCGTAGCTCTGAGTTGACATGCTCGAAGTGTCTCTGCATTGCTGTGCATGCCTCTGGAACCTTCATTAACAAGCATATTTCTCCAACCTTTACTAATCCGTCTGAAAATGTCTTCAGGTCGGCCCAATATGGTTCGAGATCGTAAAATGCTACGATAGTCCAGTCAGACGTTGCCATTCTTCCTGTGCCAATATTTTCGTAGTATATGCCTGGTTTGGAGTTGAATCGAGTGATGTTGGTCCTTTGAGCAAATGCTATAGGAAGTAACAACAGCATTAGGCAGATCGTTATTGCCAATGGTGGCAGACCGGCTGACAAACGTCTTTTTGTCTTAGGTTCTGCAGTGTCCTCGATACCAGGGTCTTCTTGGGAATTGGTTTCTGTGTCATGGGCTTCGATTTTACGTTTTATTCCCGTCTCTCTAAGCAAGGGAGGTGCTGGCACGCTTGTAGGTGCCTCTGGCTGTTTTAACGTCTACCACGCGGACGTATCCATCCAGGCCTGGATATAATTTGACAATTCGTCAAATCGGCCACTGCAAGATTGGCACATTATCCTCCTTTAGAATTACCATCATGCCTTCTTTGGCATGACCAACATTGTTATATGGTTTCTACAATTTGGATGTACCCTGCAATTCCTGTAGGTAGACCATTGCACTAATTCCCATTGCTCTGGAATGGATCTCTGTGTTACTGGCTCTGCATCAGGTTGAGCTACTAATGGTTCTCCGATCAATAGATGGCCTTGGGTTAGAGCTGTCAAGTCGTTGGGATCGTCTTAGTTTGGGGTTAACGGATGAGAGTTCAGCACTGCTTCAACATTGACTATGATGGTAGACAGTTGTTGAAACGTTTAATTTGCTGTCGATACGTTTTTCAATAGTAAATGCTTAGCGGACTTCACCACAGCTTCCCATAATCCTCCGAAATGTGGAGACCGCGGTGGTATGAACTTAAATTGCACTCCTTTTTGGTTGCAAAACTCCTTGATAGTCTCTGCTGTCTTCTCTGAGTGTATAGTATCGTTCAGCTCCTTCAGTTGGTTGTTTGCTCCAACAAAGTTTATTGCATTGTCGCAGTACAATGTCTGACATCTTCCTCTGCGCCCAATGAAACGTTGAAGCGCACCTACAAATGAGGAGGTGGACAGGTCTCCAAACAACTCCAGGTGGACTGCCTTGGTTGCAAAGCAGACAAATACTGCAATGTAAGCCTTGTCGGGATGTTTTCCTCGAACTTTATGGTGGATCCAGAATGGTCCTCAATAGTCTACTCCGGGGTTGAGAGAGGGTCAATTCTGAGATACCCGGTGCTAAGGTAAGTCGCCCGTGACATGTTTAAAAAACTGAGGCCGGTACTTGGTGCATGCAACGCAGCCCTGGATCACATTCCCGAACATCGGCTTCACTTTAATGATGTGGTACTGTTGCCGAGCTATTCCGCGTAGTGCCTCATGTCCACAATGAAGATTCTCTTCATGAAGTTTCCTTAGTATCATTTTTACCAACAGATCATTATACGGCAAGAGATATGGATTCCTTGTTTCCGTTGATACTGGTGATTGTTGTAGCCGAGTTGCTACTCATATGATTGAATGTTCATCCAGTATTAGTGGCAATGTTGCCACCGTGCCTTTGCGATCCAATGGTTGATCAGGTCGTTTCTTTAAGTGCCGTAATTCATATGCAAATCCTGTTTCTTGAATTTGCTTGATGATTATTCCTTGTGCTTGATCCAACTCTTCCAACTCTAACTGAGTCGTTGGTTTCCTGTTCTGCTTGTGACAAAACCATAGCACATACTCCGCTATTCGCTGTAGCCGGTAAAATGAATTTCTGTGATTTACCGTATATATCCATTCATTCGTGTTGTTGGGAGTGGCAAGCACCGTGCTGAATACCTTCGTTTTCTTCTCAGCGGTATCCATCCATGCTAGCCAGCCACGTTGTGGTCCATGCAAAAATAGTGGTCCATATAACCATAAGGTATGTGTGCTAAGCTGGGCTGCTGATATGCCACGAGACAGAACTTCAGCTGCGTTGAGCGCTGATGACACATGACGCCATTGTCTTGGATGTCATACCGCATGTATTTTGGTCAACCGATTAGTCACAAACGTGTGGAAATGTGATGCCCGAGAATTAATCCAAGAGAGTACTACTGTTGAGTCTGCCCAGAGAAATGATTCAACACTTTCTGATCCTAATTGGCGATCCTATCGAACTCTATCCGTGAGTTTTGCTCCAAGTACAGCTGCACATAGTTCCCGCCGGGGCAGCGTCTGCTTTTCAAGGGGAGCTACTCTCGACTTGGCGCACAACAACCTGTTGGACGGTTTCGATTGCCCCGTCTTTTTTCTGGTAGCAGTATAGCATAGTAATCATCAGCTCCCAACAGTATATCAATTTTTCCTCGTTCATCAAATGTTAGGTCCGCTAATTGAATGTTGTTTGGTAATGTGACTTTCTCCGTTATCTGTTCTGTGGGTTGGTCACCTATTATGTGTGGCAATACAACTGCCTCAACTAGCATTGCGAACTTGTTGTATCTTGACCTTACAACCAAGCTTACTCGCGCATTCCTTATCTGTGGTTGACCACCCACTCCATTTATGTGCACATGAGTCTCGTTAATTTTTAATGATAACTTCTTTACCAGTCTCTCTGAGACGAGATTTACTTGTGAGCCGCTATCCAAGAGTGCTCGAAATTCTCCTGTACTTTCATTGATCCCTTTTACTACTACCTTGGCCGTTGGCAAAGAGTGTATTTTCTGCAAATTCAAATTCTGCAGAAGCAGATTTAGCCATTAGGTTGCCTGTTTCTAAATGCAACATTGTCCAATTTTTTGCCATATGGTCTGGCTTAAAGCAATTGACACATAATTTGTGTCTCTGCATCCAATTTAGCCGCTCTGCTGCGGATTTTATTTTAAACTTTTCACATCGGAAGAGTTTGTGCTTTCATTTCTCACACAAGGTACTATTTGTCCCAGATGCTGTTGCGCATGTCTTCCTTGGACTTAGTTTTTCAATGCTGCGATTTCGTTTCTTGGTTTTCCAATCGCCTCTAATGTTAGGAAGCGCTGTTCCAAGAATGATAGGAAATCCTTTACTTCCTGTAGATCCCTTGTGTTTGAAAGAGATTGCTCATATAGTGCGTGGTTGAATCTATCCAATTTCCTTATCATATGAAACATTATGACAGCATCTGACGATTCCATATTGACGCCTACATTTTTTAAAACTTGCAACGATTCAAAGATGTTATCATGCAAATTCTTTATAGAAGCTGCGTCATTTCCCAGATTTGGGTGATCAAACAGCTTTGTCAGTATGGGTGTTACTAGAACTCGTTTGTTATAAAATCGACAAAGAAAAAGAAACTCAAGCGTATTGTAATTGGCAAGCAGTATTGTAATTGGCTTCTGTTTATTCCAGGTGCCGTATCAATATCTCTGCTCCTCCAGGAAGGTTTGAATTAGGTACCACTTTTTCTCTATTGTGGATACTTTTGACTCCTAAACCACCTTTTTATAGATGTCATGAAATTGTTGCCATTTCAGATAATCTCCATCAAATTTTAGAATGGTAATTTTGGGTAGTTGCAATGATGGTACGATACAATCGATTGCATTACTGGTGGTGATTGTATCACTACATTTTCTGCTGGTGCCACACAGAATTTCAGCATTGTATTTTCTGCATCCACAAACGGCTTCGGCTGGATTGTCAGTTAGCCGATGAATCTCATAATGGATTTCTTCAATTCAGAATCCATAATTTTTCGACTACCGATTTATAATTCATTTTTTCTTCAGGCACTATTTGTTTTAATGTCCTGGACAATGAATCCAGCAGCCCACCTTGCTTGCGAACCAGTGGTGTGATCATGACTCGCTCTTCCTCTCTTTGACGAGCTTGCCTCTCTATTTTTATCTTTGCCAAGTGGTCCTTCCAATCTTCCACAGGATTAGTTACCACCGCCTTCATTCTGGTGAAATAGTCCGTTAGAAAGTAGTCATCTTCTGTTGGCACGTTATTTAATTTGTCCATTAGCTCCTGATGTCTTTTTTCGAAGTTCTCCCACATGTATTCCAAGAGCTCAAGTTTCTCCTCGAAACAGGATGGCTTCGTTTTCTTGGCGATAGAATCCTTTTTGGTATTCCGAATGAAGGCCTGAATTGCCTCTCCTCGTTCTGTCTGCTGATTATAGAACTCCTCCATGTTCTTTTATATTCTTATGTACTTGTTTATTTATACTAGTATTTGACCCGATGGAAGTTTATTTATTTTGTCAAAGACAGGGAACGCTCCGACTCGTTCCTTAATTTGGTCAAGTGTAGTACAAATAAGAATAAGAAATAAATAGAAGTCGCCTTTTGTTTAGTTTTTTAACAATAGTTAATTTTATTTCCAATACTCGTATTCTTTTTACACAGATATCCGCCACGGCAGTGAACCAATTTTTTGAGTTTCTTTTATTTGTTAAAAATTGCTGACTGATGCCAAACTATGGTACTCGTGTGTACTACCTGGGTTTACCTAGGTCAGTGATTGCTGACGCCAAATTTAAAATTTCTTTTTTGTTTATTTTTTATGGGAATGCAACAGAGTAGAATAAACTTTATTTTATATAAAAAATAACTTGACTCAAATCGTTATTAATCGTATGCACTGCTACCCTGTTGCGGAAAACCAACCACTAGTTTTCCAACTACACCAAGTTGTCTTGTGGTGTATGGTACGCACTAATTGCCAATTTAATCAATGGCGATTTTTCAGACGGGATCCAAGATTGATGTGGAATATTCACCAATTTGTGCCCTCGCTCAGGATTGTACTGCGTCCTAAGCGTGCAAAGAAAGTAGTCGCCTAGTTGACAATTTCCTTGTTGTTGAGAGATTGGTCGCCTGAGTTGACCAAATCTTCACACTTGATGACGGTTTCACCAAGTCTGTTAATCTTTCAACTTGGAGCCGCCAATGTCGGGGTCATCAAAAAGTTCAATGAAAGACGTTAGTATTTCTTGAATTAAATTAATCTTTATTTGTTTATATATAAATAGGCACTAGCACATAAACCAGTGACTAAAGGTTGCCGCAACCAACACATAAATTGGGTGGACTTCGGAGTGAGATTACAAAGGTAGAGATCGGGGGCCAAAGACACAGCGATGCACACCCGATGTAACTACAATTGGTATCTGATCTTACTAAGAATAATGCATTTCTTTTATAGTAAAAATAGAGAGCTCACCAGTGCATAGTTCGACATAGTGTTAGGTCAGCAAAATACGTCTTTATTGCATAGCAGCTTAATTTACTAGGTCTTTATTGTTAACTGCTGACCATCTCGGATCTACTTATGACTGATGAGCCATCGATATCTATAATCGGGTTACATACTAACTTGACATACATTTCTATATTATGATTGTCTTATTATTATTTTATTTTATATAATCTAAACACTAACAACTGGCATGGGCCAGAGTCATGGAAGATGTGCCGACAAAGTATGTCTGCTGATGCTGTCTCCTCCGTGTGACAGGCTGAACAAGATTTAGGGCTCAGCTCTGGTCGTGTCCAAATTGTCGGGGGCCTTAACACGGTTCCGACGCAGTGTCTCGATCGCTCCCTGGCTGACCCATACTACAACAAGCCCGTGCCCATTGACCTGTTTACCCACATCCTCGGAGAGCAGATCAAAAAGGATATTGGTGATTTCATCGGGTTAGAAACTATCTTTTATGCCTGATCCTCCGGTGTCTCTATTAGGTTTTGCTGCGCAGACGCGAGTCAGTCCGGAAGCAATACTTAATGGACTCCTCACCAAGTTTCGGGAGGTGAAAGACCTTCGCGCCAAGCCGGAAAAGGAGGATTAGGTATTCGGCGAGAAGAATTTCCAGGAGACCACGCGAAGAAGGAAGGGCGGCCGATATGTTGTGTCCCTACCGTTCAAAAGTTCGAATAGTGTCAACTTGGGTCATTCAAGACCGATCGCGCTGGCCCAATTTCTACGAAATGAAACACGTCTTCTCAAGGATCCCGTCCTAAAAACGCAGTACGATGCAATCATTCAGGAGTACGATGAATTGGGCCATATGATTCTGGTGACGCCACCTCAGGATGGGAAAAACTTCTATCTCCCCCATCACGCGGTGTTTAAGCCCGACAGCACCACCACCAAGGTAGGCGTAGTATTTAATGGGTCGAGCCCATCCACACGAGGGGTCAGCCTTAATGATGTCTTGCACACCGGGCCTACTCTCCAGGCCGATCTCACGCTTCAACTACTAAAATGGCGGTTCTTTCAGTTCGTTTTTAATGCCGACATCACGCCGATGTATTGACAAATCCGAGTCGACCCCAGGCATACCCCTTTTCAGCGGATCAGATCGTTGCGGCAGTATTCAGAACTATGAGCTACAAACTGTCACGTTTGGGGTTAACCGCGCGCCGTTCTTGTCGATCCGAGTCCTTTTACAATTGGCACAAGATGTACAATCGATAAATCCTCAGGCGACAGAAATCCTTCGGAACTAGATGTATGTTGATGATGTCCTAGCCGGCGCTCATACTGAAGACGGCGTCCGTCTCGCCATACAAGAGCTTCAAGCAGCCCTTCAATCTGCGGGCCTCCCGCTTCGAAAGTGTACTGCCAATAAGAAGGAAGTACTTCAGGCTATCTTCAAGAGAGCACCTACTGCGAGAGGACTTTCTCGAAGACCCGATCACTGCGAAAACCTTGGGAATTCGCTGGCAAGCCGCTTAGGACGTCTTCTTCTTCAACGTAGCGGACCCACTATTGAAGGAGTCAATCTCCAAGAGGCAGGTTCTGTCCCATATTGCTAAACTCTTCGACACCTTTGTGGTGGCCATTCGAGTATCGAGCATCTCCAAAAGCACCAGTGCCCAGTGCTGGTCACACGTGCGTTCCGAGGACAACTTCGCTGATCTGGTAAACCGTGGAGTCGTGCTCGACGACGTTAGCGAACGGTTCTCGGACTATGGTAGGGCATTGCGAGTCACCGCATACATCCTACGCTTTCCCGCCAAAAGGATTTCGACGACTTCCACGGTCCACCTCACCAATGACTAATTTCTCTCCGCTGAGCACGAGTTAACATCTTGGCCAAGTCGTGGTCGAGGAAAGGGTAACTTTTCCCTGTGTTATTTACTTTTAGTTTTTCTATAAAATAAAACCTCCGTCTTGTTTGACGTTCAACACACAACGATTATTTTTATTCGGCAACAATGCCTTTCTCTCCTTCAGTTAATTATGTATGTGTCTATATATGTATGTATGTATGTGTTATTCGTTGACCTTTTTGATGTGTTGTCCATGGTTTGTGTAGTTGAAGGTGAATTCGTTGGTGTGGTGACCGGGTAGGTAACTCCTACCCCACTGGATTGAAGTGAGGGCCATAGTGGTGGTCTGAACGAAATTAGTAGCGACTGGTGGTGGTTTGAGAACAATTGATCCTCTTGCTTCTAGTTTTTGTGTAGAATTAACTTTCCCGTGGCGTTGTTAATTTGGATTTAGGTGAATAGTGGTATCCTGGTCATGATATTATCATCATTGCGCATTTCGAAATCATCGTAGGTGAGGTTATCTATGCTAGGTTTTAAGTCTATTTAACACCAAAAAAACTAACTCCCTTTCTGGTTCCAGAATTTCTCTCCATTGATGATTCCTTGCAGACAATTTATATCCCACGTTGGGCCGTTTTTTTATCTTTAAGAGGCTTAATACTATATCTATTATAAATAATAGATTAGTCTTGTCATTGGCAATGGTATATGGTGAATGAATTTATAGTCTTTAATTCTGAACATTGGAATTTTTATGAAAAATATTACATTAGTTTTGATTACAAATGTATCTATTTCAAATAAATGTTCTTGCGATGAAATTGTGACATTTCGCCTTGCTAAAATATCTGTGATTTTGTCTATTTCTTTAGTTGATAAAATAAATTTTGGGATAATTTTAAGCAAATTGAATAGGGCTTCCAGGGCGAAGGAAATAATAACCCGATCTTCATTTGTTGAATTCAAAATATGAACTGATTTTATTTACAAAAGTGTTGTGTATATAAATGATTTCTTAAACTCTAGGAGGCGACATTTGTTCTTAAAAATGCTTATTCTAATGTTTATATTTCATGCTCAGCGTTGGTTACTTGATATCGCGCCGCTGTTATAATCTTAAGTGTTTTCCACAGAGTGTGGATGCATGTTTTTTTTGGTATTAAGCAATAATTGTCATATGAATTTTTATGACTTATTTTGTTTATGGTTTTGTTTCGTTTTGTATATTTCTTTGGTCAATCTGATTTGGTGAAGTCATTTCAGATGAACACGATGTTTAATCTTAAACACAAATAATAAAGTATTATTTAAATGGTTATACATAACATCAATGCTAAGGCCAATTCTATTTAAATATTGAAGAACATGGATTTCGTTTTGTTCAGTGTTTAATTCCTTATAGATCTTATTTTTAGTATGATCGGTAATGTTTGAAAATCTTATAATTATTTTATTATTAATGATTAATTGATGATTGACATTGTTTATTTATTTGTTCATGCTCCCTTGAATTTCCCTAAATTCCTTTCTTATTTTTCTATATTTTTTTTGTGTAATAAGTATGTTGTTGTTAACAATAATTATGTATGTGTGAAAAATCTTATTTAATATTTTTTTTGTTTGCTTGTGTTTTTGTATTTTATCTTATATAAGTTAAGACCAGGCTTGCTATAAACCTATAAATATTTTATGACCGCGCCCACACTCATCTTACAATAGTCAAGACTCGTCATAATGGGCATCGGCACAAACAATATATACCAGACTAAACATTCCTATGGGAATGGTGTCGTGTTCAGTACCCCAGACTTCAAGTCGCCTAAATCAATTCATCGATAAACAGATCCCACGCCAGCGTTGGACTTTTGGACTCAGCAGAAGTCACTGTCACCAACGACGCCCACCAGAGGCTTCATCCAAACATAATCGATCAACCCAAAATCAGTCTTCAACCTGAGTGCAACTTGTAACTTCGTTGGAGCTCCGCGATCCTTGTTCATAGTAGTTGTCTTAAAGTCTTCCAGTAAATTAAAAGATTTGTGAACGTAAAACTAATAAAGATTTTTAAATAAATTTTATTTTTTTCCTACGGAGAACAATGAAAGCGTTAATTGGCGCCCGAGCAGGGACCCTGTTTAATAACACTTGATCGATTGTTAGTGATAGATATCAGTGATCGTGACCAAGAAAACGCGTTAAATGCCTTAAGTGTCGACGAGAATAAAAACACTTTATCGATCTAGGCTAAGAATCAGACAGGGTCAATTCAATCGCTGCAATTTCCTCCAAGATCCGTTCCGAGGAAAACTGATAACCCGAAAGTGTTTGCCCAGGAGCGTTAGTACCTTCAACGTTGGAAAAGCGAGCCCTCCTACAAGCCGATCAGTAAAGCACCGAAGATGCTATTAAAAATGTAAGTTAAGAAGAATAAAATTAAGAGAAAATTGTGAATCAAAACGAAAGTTAAAATTTTAAAAGAAAGAAACGAAACAATAATTATCTATTATCTAAGAAAAAAAGGAAATCAATCAGCTAAGTCCTAAAAAAGGAAACAGAAGATTCAAAAGAATCAAAAGAAGAAAATCAATTAGTTTTTTACAAAAAAGAAACAAAAAATCAACTAACTCTTAAAATATTTATCCTTACTAACAACTATCCTGTGAACCAAAAGCCATTTCCAACCGCACCGCGAAAGTTCGGCAATAGGCAATAGGCAATAGGCAAGTGCCTATTCTTACAAAAAAAACCTGATTGCATATTCGACGCGATTGTGTTACGTATCTGTTTTTCTTTTGAGTGAAATTCTTCCCCTTTGAAATTGAAAAATGGGTAAAAGCCTCAGTTCTTCAGCCAGGAAATCGTCAAGCTACAGAGCCACAAATGGCATCAACCTCAGGTTCTGCAGGTAGAAATATAGAAGCAGTTTCTATCCAAGGCTTAGATGCAGCTATAGATGTTATATTAGCAGCTAGAATGGAGAATTACATTGAGCGCTTGAACTCGTCGCAATCAGAAAACCCAGTATATAAAGATTTAACCCCAAATTTAAATGATAATTGGAACGATTTGGAAAGGGTTCCAGATTTAGTGAAAGGACTTAGAGAATTTTCAGGTAATCCAGCAGAGTTTACAACATGGTTTTCTACAGCTTCACGCATAATGGAGGTTTTTGCTCCCTTACAGGGAACACCAAAATATTTCGCGATACTGTTGACGGCCAGAGACAAAATTACCGGTCATGCAGATTCAGTGTTGAAAGCGAAAGATGCCCTCCAGTACTTCCCCCTAAACCACACATTAATACAAACTGGTACAACCCCAGACAGATACAGAGCTATAATATTCCTCAGAATAACCCGTTCCGAAATAATAACCAGTTATTCTTTAATGCACCACCTAGACCATTCACCCCGAAGCCGCAACCAAAACCTACTCCAATGGATGTAGAAGGTTCCATAATAACCAGAAAAGTAAACTACATAAACAGACCAAATACCAATCCCTCACAACAAGTTTGTTGAATAGAGTAAACCAGCCTATAACAAATTTTCCGAATAAAATTCAAAGACAGTTCCACATTGGAGCTGAAGCACAAAATGAATCATATAGTACTTCAATGGAAGAAGAACCTCAGTTTAATATGTCCGAAGTTCAGTCCGAATATCAAGAGCAAGATGACTATTTCCAAGTAGTTCCATATTCACAGTTTTCAGAGTATCAACAGCAGAATATTTTAATAGACACCGGTTCAAATAAAAATTACATACAACCGGAAATAGCCAGAAATGTAAAACCAAATGAGCACAAGTTCTATGCGAGAACTGTAAGTGGACGCATCCTGATTTCGGAACATGTCCACTTGGGTCTTTTCAATGAACCCAACAAACCTGTAATCTTTATCTACTGCCAAATTTGGAATCGTTTCATGGAAGATACATTAAAGAACTTAATGCCATTATAGATGCGGAAAAAAATCTATTATACGTCAACAATTCTTGTTCAATGAAAGACGTTAGTATTTCATGAAGTTATTAAATGTTTATTTATTTATATATATATAGGCACTAGCACATAAACCAGTGACTAAAGGTTGTCGCAACCAACACATAAATTGGGTGGATTTCGGAGTGAGATTACAAAGGTAGAGAGGGGGGGGCAAAAGACACAGCGATGCACACCCGATGTAACTACAATTGGTATCTGATCTTACTAAGAATAATGCATTTCTTTTATAGTAAAAATAGAGAGCTCACCAGTGCATAGTTCGACATAGTGTTAGGTCAGCAAAATACGTCTTTATTGCATAGCAGCTTAATTCACTAGGTCTTTATTGTCAACTGCTGACCATCTCAAACCTACTTATGACTGATGAGCCATCGATATCTATAATCGAGTTACATACTAACTTGACATATATTTCTATATTATGATTGTCTTATTGTTATCTTATTTTATATAGTTTAAACACCAACATACTCCCGGCCGTTGAACACCTGTTCAACGTTATCCAACGTTGACCGCAAAATTGCTGGGGGCTGGGTTTACTGCAGCAGGAGTCGGTATGGGATTGACGATCCTCACGGTTGTCTGATCTGGACCATTGTGTCTTTGGGGTTGAAGGCATCTTCTTATTCCATATGCCATCACAAGAACCAATGGTATTGTTAGCGCTACGTAGGAGAAGAAAACATGGTGAGCCGGCTGGCTGGGGCAATTCTGGCAATTTCCAGTTTGGCTTAGTTTCCAGTTTTCCTTGAATGTTGCTTAATTCGTCGTAGCTAAGCTGCATCTTCGTGAATTGTGTTGTTGTTGGCGCTGCCTTTGTTGGGCCAATGCTGAAGTTGCCAAATCGCACATATGACAATTTCATTGTGTCTGTCGTAGCTATACGGTGACCTGTTATTCGGATAGCAGAACTTCTTGCTGAACACGTCGGGTCTAGAGTTAACAATCCAGTCTTCTTGATAGTGACATCTTGGATGTTATCGTCAAAGGTCACTGTGAGTTCAATTGGTCTGGTGGTTGCAAAAATCCACTGATTTTTGTGATACATGTCGTACCACACGAATGACCTGTTTGTGTGTTGTATTTGACACGCAGATGATTTTGAGTTTTTGACTAACTGGAACTCACAGTTGCTATTGGCCGTAAACGTCGTTTGTTTATCAAAACAAATATATTGTTCATTGTTAAGCTGATAACATCGTTCCAGATCTGCTCTTGAGAGCCCAATGTATTGATTTTTTCTTTGTTGACAGCAATAATGGGAATTTTAATGTTCATCGTTACAATCCTATGAGGTCCAACTGCTGGAATGGGTACTAGGTTATACAGTTGCACTGTCTGCGTTGCCACTAATGGAAACGTGACTTTAAATATCACATGATTGTTTGCGATTGTGCCTTGTGCCTTCATTAAGCCATATAATTGTAAGACGTCGTTATCTGGAACTGGCAAATCCAAACCAAACGGAAGATGTCTCTTCAGTTGGTTCAGATGTTCACGAAGCTGGCCTGGTGATAGTAGTAACGGGCTTATTTTACTATGATGGGCATCCGTAAATACTCGGGAAATTTCGGTTTGAATTCGTTGCAAATTCCCTGCAATAACTGTCATCTGAGTAGTTAGAGTGATATATGTGGTTTATTTGTTGTTCCATTAGTTTCATCTGATTTTCAATTGTGGCTTCGTCTTGCTTGATGATATTTATTGTTGAATCAATCACAGATGTCTGGTTTTGTAGCAATGTCAATAAATAGTCTTCATTTGATTTAACCTTTCGTATGGTGCCTGACATTTCTGTTGCATACTTTGAGTCCACCACACCAAATAAGCCGTTCGCTATGTTCCCAATTATATCCAAAGGCGATCGTTGTGGGCGTTCTATGTGAAGGAGATCATTTCCTGTTCGTAGCTCTGAGTTGACATGCTCGAAGTGTCTCTGCATTGCTGTGCATGCCTCTGGAACCTTCATTAACAAGCATATTTCTCCAACCTTTACTAATCCGTCTGAAAATGTCTTCAGGTCGGCCCAATATGGTTCGAGATCGTAAAATGCTACGATAGTCCAGTCAGACGTTGCCATTCTTCCTGTGCCAATATTTTCGTAGTATATGCCTGGTTTGGAGTTGAATCGAGTGATGTTGGTCCTTTGAGCAAATGCTATAGGAAGTAACAACAGCATTAGGCAGATCGTTATTGCCAATGGTGGCAGACCGGCTGACAAACGTCTTTTTGTCTTAGGTTCTGCAGTGTCCTCGATACCAGGGTCTTCTTGGGAATTGGTTTCTGTGTCATGGGCTTCGATTTTGCGTTTCATTCCCGTCTCTCTAAGCAAGGGGGCCAATTTATGGATGGCACGCTTGTAGGTGCCTCTGGCTGTTTTAACGTCTACCACGCGGACGTATCCATCCAGGCCTGGATACAATTTGACAATTCGTCCAATCGGCCACTGCAAGATTGGCACATTATCCTCCTGTAGAATTACCATCATGCCTTCTTTGACATTGTTAAATGGTTTCTTCCATTTGGATGTACCCTGCAATTCCTGTAGGTACTCTTGAGACCATTGTGTCCAGAATGTATGCTTAAGCCGTTGCACTAATTCCCATTACTCTGGAATGGATCGCTGTGTTACTGGCTCTGCATCAGGTTGAGCTACTAATGGTTCTCCGATCAATAGATGGCCTGGGGTTAGAGCTGTCAAGTCCTTGGGATCGTCTGAGTTTGGGGTTAACGGGCGAGAGTTCAGTACTGCTTCAACATTGACAATAATAGTAGACAGTTGTTCAAACGTTAAATTTGCTGTCGATACGTTTTTCAATAGTAAATGCTTAGCGGACTTCACCGCAGCTTCCCATAATCCTCCGAAATGTGGCGACCGCGGTGGTATGAACTTAAATTGCACTCCTTTTTGGTTGCAAAACTCCTTGATAGTCTCTGCTGCCTTCTCTGAGTGTATAGTATCGTTCAGCTCCTTCAGTTGGTTGTTTGCTCCAACAAAGTTTATTGCATTGTCGCAGTACAATGTCTGACATCTTACTCTGCGCCCAATGAAACGTTGAAGCGCACCTACAAATGAGGAGGTGGACAGGTCTCCGAACAACTCCAGGTGGACTGCCTTGGTTGCAAAGCAGACAAATACTGCAATGTAAGCCTTGTCGGGATGTTTTCCTCGAACTTTATGGTGGATCCAGAATGGTCCTCAATAGTCTACTCCGGGGTTGAGAAAGGGTCAATTCTGGGATACCCGGTGCTAAGGTAAGTCGCCCGTGACATGTTTAAAAAACTGAGGCCGGTACTTGGTGCATGCAACGCAGCCCTGGATCACATTCCCGACCATCGGCTTCACTTTAATGATGTGGTACTGTTGCCGAGCTATTCCGCGTAGTACCTCATATCCACAATGAAGATTCTCTTCATGAAGTTTCCTTAGTATCATTTTACCACTGGATCATTATACGGCAAGAGATACGGATTCCTTGTTTCCGTTGATACTGGTGCTTGTTGTAGCCGAGTTGCTACTCGTATGATTGAATGTTCATCCAGTATTAGTGGCAATGTTGCCACCATGCCTTTGCGATCTAGCGGTTGATCAGGTCGTTTCTTTAAGTGCCGTAATTCATATTGAAATCCTGTTTCTTGAATTTGCTTAATGATCACTCTCCGTGCTTGGTCCAACTCTTCCAACTCTAACTGAGCCGTTGATTTTCTGTTCTGCTTGTGACAAAACCGTAACACATACGCCACTATTCGCTGTAGCCGGTAAAACGAATTTCTGTGATTTACCGTATATATCCATTCACTCTTGTTGTTTGCCGTGGCAGTCACCATGCTGAATATCTTGGTTTTCTTCTCAGCGGTATCAATTGTGTGCTCTGTAGGCTTAAATGGTGCTGGCCAGCCACGTTGTGGTCCATGCAAAAATAGTGGTCCATATAACCATAATGTATGTGTGCTAAGCTGGGCTGCTGATATGCCTCGAGACAGAACATCAGCTGCGTTGAGCGCTGATGACACAAGAGAGTACTACTGTTGAATCTGACCAGAGAAATGATTCCACACCTTCTGATCCGAATTGGAGATCCTGTCGAACTCTATCCGTGAGTTCAGCTCCAAGTACAGCTGCACATAGTTCCAGCCGGGGCAGTGTCTGTTTTTCCAGGGGAGCCACTCTCGACTTGGCGCACAACAATCTGACCGAAATTTGGCCATTTTTCTGATGCATCAACAAATGTATGCAATTCCTTTGTAGTGGGGACCGTGGCATCAAAAATATGCCTTGGAATTTTCATGTGGTTTAGTGCCTGTACATCCTCTCGGTAAGCTTCCCATTGCTTCTCCAAATACGGCCGTAGGTCCTCATCCATCTCAATTCAAACATTTTCGCTCTTACCACTACCGGTGCGAATAGTCCTAGAGGATCAAAGATTTGACCTACTTCAGATAGCACCACTCGTCTGGTTATTCTTTTTGTATGTCTTTGAGCCTTTCCACATAATTGGTCTTCTTTGGGTGCCCATATGATTCCCAATGTTTTGACACTTGTTTGTTCCAGTGTGTCACCGAGATTGATGTCAGCAATCGTATCCTCCTTTGGAATTTCTTTTAGAACACCACTTTCGTAAGTTGAAACCTTTAGGTCTCAAGATTTCTAGCAGCTCGTGACAAATTTTCCATGTTTTTTAGCGCCAAATATTCCAGACACTTTGTCGCTAAATATGGGGCTGATGTTATTCCATAAGTCACCGGTTTTAAACGATAAAACTTCAGTTCTTGACTTGGATCCTCTCTCCACACAATCATCTGATTGAATTGATCGGCAGTGAACACATATTTGTGTGTCCTGAACCGCAGTAGAATTGAGAAGAGTTGACTCTGTACAACTGGTCCTGGATATAAAATATCGTTCAGTGTCGATTGTCAGCCGCCGTGTGTAGGTTATCGAGGAAGAATTTTTCACAATACTCTTCCTCTGGACTCCTATACCTTTTTATTGGCTCTAGTGTGTCTAGCTGCCAAAATCTTTCTAGAGATTCCTCTGGATTAGTTATGCCTACCATACATGTGATAGAAGCTGACGTTGACATATTAATTCTGCCAGCAACAATCCATCCCAATTCTGAATTTTGTACTGTTGGTAGCAGTATACCATAGTGATCATCAGCTCCCAAAAGCATATCAACTTTTCCTGGTTTATCAAATGTTGGGTCCGCTAATTGAATGTTGTTTGGTAATGTGACTTTCTCAGTTATCTGTTCTGTGGGTTGGTCACCTATTATGTGTGGCAATACAAATGCCTCAACTAGCATTGCGAACTTGTTGTAACTTGACCTTACAACCAAGCTTACTCGCGCCTTGCTTATCTCTGGTTGACCACCCACTCCATTTATGTGCACATGAGTCTCGTTAATTTTCAATGATAACTTCTTTACCAGTCTCTCTGAAACGAGATTTACTTGTGAGTCGCTATCCAAGAGTGCTCGAAATTCTCCTGTCCTTTCATTGATTCCTTTTACTACTACCTTGGCCGTTGCCAACAGAGTGTATTTTCTGCCAATTCCATATGCAGACGCTGCTGAAGCAGATGTAGCCATTTGGTTGCCTGTGTCTAAATGCAATATCGTGTTATGTTTTTTATCGCATTTGAAGCATCCCCTCCATAATCAATTTTTGGCCATATGGTCTGGCTTAAAGCAATTGACACACAATTTGTGTCTCTGCACCCAATTTAGCCGCTCTGCTGCGGATTTTATGTTAAACCTTTCACATTGGAAGAGTTTGTGTTTTGATTTCTCACAGAAAGCACACAAGGTACTGTTTGTCCCAGATGCTGTTGCGCATGTCTTAATTGGATTTAGTTTTTCAATGCTGCGATTTTCGTTTCTTGGTTTTCCAATCGCCTCTAATGTTAGGAAGCGCTGTTCCAAGAATGATAGGAAATCCTTTACTTCCTGTAGATCCCTTGTGTTTGAAAGAGATTGCTCATATAGTGCGTGGTTGAATCTATCCAATTTTCTTGTCTTATGAAACATTATGAAAGCATCTGACGATTCCATATTGACGCCTACATTTTTTAAAACTTGCAATGATTCAAAGATGTTATCATGCAAATTCTTTATCGAAGCTGCGTCATTTCCCACATTTGGGTGATCAAACAGCTTTGTCAGTATGGCTGTTACTAGAACTCGTTTGTTATTAAATCGATCCTGCAACACTCACCAAGCGGTGTTGTAATTGGCTTCTGTTAATTGGAATTTTGGGTAGTTGCAATGATTGTATCGATTGCACTACAGGCACTGATTGTATCTCTACATTTTCTGCTGGTGCCACACAGAATTTCAGCATTGTATTTTCTGCAGCCACAAACGTAGCTATATTATATCCGGCTTCGGCTGGATTGTCAGTTAGCCGATGAATCTCATAATGGATTTCTTCAATTTGCATCCATAATTTGTCGACTACCGATTTATAATTCATTTTTTCCTCAGGCACTATTTGTCTTAATGTCCTGTGTTGAGGGGGGAGGGGACGCACAACCCGAATAACGCAGGCAGAATAAAAGAATAGTAACACGTCCGTACAACTCAGAAGTTTATTAGAGACTAATTGCGCGTGCCGGTAATTCAGTCGGGCAAACGCAGTATTCAAATACAAAAAAAGAGATAGATAGATGTATGCGTTCAAATACATACGCAATTAGAATACATGTGTGCATTGCTCTGGAAAGTTCTTGAACGTTACTTTTTTAACACCCTTCCTCAATGCAACCATGTTTACAAAGTTAACTCAAATTTAACATATTCACAAAGTCATTATGCTTTTTCTTTGGCAAATTCTTAGTTAAAATATCCGCTATCATTAAATCAGTCGGAACATACTTTAACTCAACAAAACCTTCAGATACAGTTTGTCGTACAAAATGATATCTTATATCTATATGTTTTGTCCTAGAATGATGAACGGGATTCTTCGCCAACTGTTGGGCACTCAAGTTATCTCCATATACAACTGTTGGGGTCTCGGCATTTCCACATCCCAGCTCAATGATTAAGCGTCGCAAAACGATAGCTTCTTTGCATGCGGTCGACAAAGCTATATACTCAGCTTCAGTGCTACTTAGCGCCACACTGCGCTGTTTCTCAGATTTCAAGATATTGGGCCTCCGGCCAAAAAGAAAACATAGCCGGTATAGGACTTCCGGTCAGTTTTGTCACCACCCCAATCGGCATCTACATATCCAGAAAAAGCTTGGCCGGTCCTTTTATAGCGTAGCTTTTTATCCATCGTTGATGCCAAATACCGCAGGATGTGCTTCACACCTGCTTCATGCTCTGAATGCGGATCTTGATTTCGCTGAGCCAACTTTGCAACTGAATGCAATATATCCGGTCTGGTGGTTAGAGCCAGCCACATCAGTTCGCCTATTTGAGTCTGGTACGACCCTATGTCCACCCTCTTGCACTGCTTATTGTCGCATGCCACTTGATGCCCTGCGTCAAGAGGAGTAACCGCCGGTCTGCAGTTTTCGATACCGTATCGAAACAACATATCGTTGATATATTGGGAATGGCCTAAAGTAATAGGCCCAAGCTCACCGTCTCGATGAATCTCCATACCCAGGAATAGCTCAGTTGCACCCTTGTCTGTGCAATCGAACGCGTTTGATATCGCTGCTTTGATGGCATCCATCTTCTGTTTTGAACGACAAGCTATAAGGAGATCATCAACATAAACAAGAATTAATGTTAAGTCTTCTTCACCATGGTTTTGGTATAGACACGGCTCACTACTACATGGTTTAAAACCCAAATCTCGTAATACAGCGTCCAGCTTAGAGTTCCATGCCCTTCCTGATTGTTTCAAACCGTAGATTGCCTTCTTCAAATGTAATGCAGCCTTTGGACGATTTTTGTCTGTGTACCCCATGGGTTGCCTCATATACACCGTGTCCTCCAGATCGCTATTGAGGTATGCTGTGCATACGTCCATTTGATGTAAATAAAGATCCAACTCTGCTGCCACCGCCAAAACAAACCTTACGCTTTCTAATCGACATACAGGTGCATATGTATCGGTGTAGTTTACACCGAACTGCTGCGAGCATCCTTTCGCAACCAATCGCGCCTTAAAACGTTCAATGTCTCCCTGCGCATTCTTTTTCAGACTAAAAACCCATTTGCAGCCTATTGTTCGTTGTTTGTTTGTTAGGTCTATCAGTTCCCAAGTTTGATTTTTTACCAGAGCTCCAAACTCTTTGTCCATTGCCTCTTGCCACTGCGATGCATATGGTCCACTTATGGCATCCTCGTAGGTCGATGGAGTTGGTACCTCACCAGCCACAATCGAAGCAAGTATATTATATTGTTTTCTCGGCCGTCCAGGTTTTCCCGTTCTGATTACTCGTGGTCTGCCAGGTCCTACCCGCATTTCGCTCTCATCTTGTGCAAGCTTTTCTTCAGGTGCACTATGAAACGATTCCTCGTCAGCATCTGATTCAGCAGACTGTCCCTCTGATGCGTCGCTCTCGCTTTCATTTATTTCTGGATTTGCATCTGCTATCTCATTTTGCCTATAGCGTCCAGGCAAATCAAACATAACCGTCGTACAATTAGTTTGCTCTATGGGATCTCTCTCATCAAAGAGAACATCTCTTCGTTCAACCACTTTGCGAGTTTCTCCATCATATAATCGGTATCCTTTTGCTTCTCTTGAATATCCCACCATGCGATATTCCTTTCCTTTTGGTCGGAATTTACTTTCCTGGTGACCCTTGGATAGCGCAACTGCAACAGAACCAAAAACTTTAAGATGATTAATACATGGCTTCTTGCCAGTCCACGCTTCCATTGGCGTTTGGTTTGTCAGTGCGCTTGTAGGCGAACGGTTCCTCAGATATACAGCTGTAAATATAGCCTCTGCCCACAATGCCTCACATAATCCAGACTGTGCCAACAAACACCTAGACATTTCCACCAGAGTGCGGTTAGCTCGTTCCGCAACGCCGTTCTGTTGTGGAGTGTACGCTATGGTCAACTGGCGTAATATCCCGTTTTTCTTCAGGTAGTCATCGAATGCATTGTTCACATATTCTCGTCCATTGTCACTGCGGATACATTTTAGCTTCTTCCCTGTCTGCCTCTCCACTAGACTCTTGAACTCCAGAAACTTGCCAAAAACCTCATCTTTGCCCTTGAGGAAATACACAAAAATTCGCCTAGATTTGTCATCAATAAATGTTAGGAAATAACGTGAACCACCTAGTGATTTTGTTCCAAAAGGTCCGCAGACATCACTATGAACCAATTGTAAAAGTTCACTGGACCGACTTTCTGTCATCTTAGGAAATGGCTGAACATGTATTTTACTCACCATGCATGTCTTACATGGAGTATTGGGCGCGAAGTTGGTCACACTAAGCCCACGTACCAAGCCCTTACTTGCGATTTGCGTCAGACTTTTATAATTAAGATGACCAAAGCGTTTGTGCCACAATGATACATCTTCTCCGACAGCAGCAAAAAGATTTTCCGATTCAGCTTCAAAAACAAACAAGTTGCCTATCTTTTTGCTTCTAAAATACATTCACCATTTTGTATGATCTTGGCCATATGTTTTTCGAAATGTACAACACTGTTATATTCAATAACACGCGCCACTGACATAAAGTTTCCTGCCAGCCCTGGTACATAAAGCACGTTGTTCATTGTTAATTTACATATTCCAGTCCGAATAGTGACTTTTCCTTTGCCTTCTGCACGTAAATACCCCGCATCTGCCAGACTGATCTTCTCATCATGTACAGAGAAATCTGAAAACATACTCTTATCGCAACACATATGACTCGTCGCACCAGAATCCAAGCACCACTTCTCTCTTTTCATATTCTCTGCTTCCAAAGCATTTATCAAGCTACATTGCTTGTTCTCCATTTTCTCAGTGTATTTGTACTCTTTCTCTTTTTTATCGACTCTCTCTTTGCCGCACTGTGCTTTGACATGCCCTTGCCTGCCGCATTTGTAACAAGTAATTTGCGAACGATTTCTCTGTGTGCGTGCATTTTGATTTCTGTTTCTGTTCTGCATAGCAACAAATGCCTCTTGCCCATTCTCTTTCGTTACAGTTAGACGTTTTCGTTCTGCTTCCTCCTTTAATTTTATGCAGAGAATTTCAAAACTGGGCAAATCGTCGCGCGTCTCGATGGCGACAACGAAATTCTCATACACTGGTGGTAAACTCGATAACAAAATGATAGTTCGTAACTCCTCATTTATTTGTACACCGGCGCCTGCAAGCTGATCTAACACATCAGAGAAACCATTTATATAACTGGGCATATCTTGACAGTCTGTCATGCGTAAGCTTAGCAACTTATTGTACAGCGATACCTTCCGCACCGGTCCCTTTGGCTGATGGACATCTCGTAGTCTTGTCCACGCCTCAAATGCCGTTAAACAATTTTTTATGTATGCCAATTGCGATGGTTTTACGCTCAACGTAATACTTGCTAGGGCCTTCCGATCCAATCCTCCGAGATCGACACCTTCCACCGTGGGCAAATTTCCAGCCGTTACATCCCACAGGTCTGAATGCACCAACACGCTGCGCATTTGTATATTCCAAGAATCATAATTCTTTTCATCCAACTTCTCGATGTGGTACAGATTACTCATGTTGTCTTTTGAGTCTCTTCTCCCGAATAAAGTTCGTAACTTATTCGTGGCTTTAATGCTCTCTGATATAAATCGTTAAATATATCACTTCATTACTTTACTATTCAAAACCGTGCCCTGGGCCCATAACCTGTTGAGGGGGGAGGGGACGCACAACCCGAATAACGCAGGAAGAATAAAAGAATAGTAACACGTCCGTACAACTCAGAAGTTTATTAGAGACTAATTGCGCGTGCCGGTAATTCAGTCGGGCAAACGCAGTATTCAAATACAAAAAAGAGATAGATAGATGTATGCGTTCAAATACATACGCAATTAGAATACATGTGTGCATTGCTCTGGAAAGTTCTTGAACGTTACTTTTTTAACATCCTGGACAATGAATCCAACAGCGCACCTTGCTTGCGAAGCAGTGGTTTGATCATGACTCGCTCTTCCTCTCTTTGACGAGCTTGCCTCTCTAATTTTATCTTTGCCAAGTGGTCCTTCCAATCTTCCACAGTATTAGTTACCACCGCCTTCATTCTGGTGAAATAGTCCGTTACAAAGTAGTCATCTTCTGTTGGCACGTTATTTAATTTGTCCATTAGCTCCTGATGACCTTTTTCGAAGTTCTCCCACATGTATTCCAGGAGCTCAAGTTTCTCCTCGAAATAGGAAGGCTTCGTTTTCCTGGCGATAGAATCCTTTTTGGTATTCTGAATGAAGGCCTGAATTGCCTCTCCGCGTTCTGTCTGCTGATTATGTACTTGCTTATTTATACTAGTACTTGACCCGATGGGAGTTTATTTATTTTGTCAAAGACAGGGAACGCTCCGACTCGTTCCTTAAATTGGTCAAGTGTAGTACAAATAAGAATAAGAACTAAATAGAAGTCGCTTTTTGTTTAGTTTTTTTTTCAATAGTTAATTTTATTTCCAATATTCGTATTTTTTTACACAGATATACGCCACGGCAGTGAACCAATTTTTTGAGTTTCTTTTATTTGTTAAAAATTGCTGACTGATGCCAAATTATGGTACTCGTATGTACTACCTGGGTTTGGCTAGGTCAGAGATTGCTGACGCCAAATTTAAAATTTCTTTTTTTTGTTTATTTTTTATGCAACAGAGTTGAAGAAACATTATTCTACATAAAAAATAACTTATTATGATTTGGTCGCCCTGTTGACTCAAATCGTTATTAAATGTTTTTGAAAAAGTGATCGCCTAGTTGATCAATTTTCATTCAATGGGTATGCACTGCTACACTGTTGCGGAAAACCAACCACTAGTTTTCCAATAAATTGTTTTATTTATTTATATTGGTACGCACTGATTGCCACGTTGATCAATTGCGATGTTTAGTCGGGACCCCAGATTGATGTGGATTGTTCACCAATTTGTGCCCTCGCTTAGGATTGTACTGCGTCCTAAGCGTGCAAAGAAAGTAGTCGCCTAGTTGACAATTTCCTTGTTGTTGAGAGATTGGTCGCCTGAGTTGACCAAATCTTCTCACTTGATGACGGTTTCACCAAGTCTGTTAATCTTTCAACTTGGAGCCGCCAATGTCGGGGTCACCAAAATCCACAAAATGTTCAATGAAAGACGTTAGTATTTCATGAAGTTATTAAATGTTTATTTAATAAATATCCTATTCCAGAAATTGGAGAGATGATTGCTCATTTGGGCAACAACAAATATTTCTCTATTCTCGACTTGAAAATTGGATTTCATCAGACTCCTCTAAAGAAATCTGATATTGAAAAAACAGCATTCGCTGTAAACGGAGGGAAATACGAATTTACCAGACTCCCCTTCGGTTTGAAAAATTACCCATCAATACTTCAAAGAGCCCTTGATGACATATTAAGAGAACATATAGGAAAAATATGCTATGTTTATATCGATTATATCATAATATTCAGCAAATCCGATGAAGAACATTTTCGTCATTTGGCCGAGGTATTCTCTACCTTGTCAGAAGCAAACATGAAAGTACAAGTAGACAAATGTAAATTCCTCAAACATGGTGTTGATTTCCTAGGCGTAGTAATATCAAGGGAAGGTGTTAAAACTAACCCAGAAAAAGTGCAGGCTATCAAAAACTTCCCCACACCAAAGATCCTAAAACAACTAAGGTCCTTCTTGGGTTTAGCCAGCTATTATAGGAGATTCATTAAAGATTTTGCTAAATTAGCAAGACCCCTTACAGCTTTATTGCGTGGCGATCGTGGCAGAACTAATGTTTCCAATAAAATCGAAATTCGTTTTGGCAAAGAAGAACATGACTCTTTTGAGAAAGTGAAAAATTCATTAATTTCACAAGACGTAGTATTAGCATATCCCGATTTCAATCAAGAATTTCATCTGACTACAGATGCCTCGAATATAGCAATAGGTGCGTCACTAGAACAAAACGGGAGACCGATTACATTTATATCTAGAGCGTTATCTAAAACAGAAGAAAATTATGCTACAAACGAGAGGGAAATGTTAGCCATAGTATGGTCCTTGGAAAAATTGAGGATGTACCTTTATGGTAAGTCAAAAGTGACCATCTACACTGATCATCAACCGCTTACATATGCACTTAGCCCGTAAAACTACAATGCAAAGCTGAAAAAGTGGAAAAGTTACCTGGAGGAGTAAAATTATGAGACGCACTTTCTAGAAATCCTACTAGCATAAATGCTAGCAGCACGTCAGCAGCAACTGGGCATCGGCACAAACAATAACTACCAGACTAAACATTCCTATGGGAATGGTGTCGTGTTCAGTACATCAGACAGCAAGTCGCCCAAAGTTCGGTACACCAGACTTCAAGTCGCCTAAATCAATTCATCGATAAACAGATCCCACGCCAGCGTTGGACTTTGGACTCAGCAGAAGTCGCTGTCACCAACGACGCCCACCAGAGGCTTCATCCAAACATAATCCATCAACCCAAAATCAGTCTTCAACCTGAGTGCAACTTGCAACTTCGTTGGATCTCCGCGATCCTTATTCATAGTAGTTGTCTTAAAGTAGTTGTCTTCCAGTAAATTAAAAGATTCGTGAACGTAAAACTAATAAAGATTTTTAAATAAATTTTATTTTTTTCCTACGGAGAACAATGAAAGTGTTAATTGGCGCCCGAGCAGGGACCCTGTTTAATAAAACTTCATCGAGTGTTAGTGATAGATATCAGTGATCGTGATCAAGAAAACGCGTTAAATGCCTTAAGTGTCGACGAAAATAAAAACACTATATCAATCTAGGCTAAGAATCAGACAGGGTCAATTCAATCGCTGCAATTTCCTCCAAGATCCGTTCCGAGGAAAACTGATAACCCGAAAGTGTTTGCCCAGGAGCGTTAGTACCTTCAACGTTGGAAAAGCGAGCCCTCCTACAAGCCGATCAGTAAAGCACCGAAGATGCTAGTAATAATGTAAGTTAAGAAGAATAAAATTAAGACGAAATTGTGAATCAAAACGAAAGTTAAAATTCAAAAAGAAAGAAACGAAACAATAATTATCTATTATCTAAGAAAAAAAGGAAATCAATCAGCTAAGTCCTAAAAAAGGAAACAGAAGATTCAAAAGAATCAAAAGAAGAAAATCAATTAGTTTTTTACAAAAAAGAAACACAAAAATAAACTAACTCTTAAAATATTTATCCTTACTAACAACTATCCTGTGAACCAAAAGCCATTTCCAACCGCACCGCGAAAGTTCGGCAATAGGCAAGTGCCTATTCTTACAAAAAAAACCTGATTGCATATTCGACGCGATTGTGTAACGTATCTGTTTTTCTTTTGAGTGAAATACTTCCCCTTTGAAATTGAAAAATGCCTGATGATAGTTGGGTAAAAGCCTCAGTTCTTCAGCCAGGAAATCGTCAAGCTACAGAGCCACAAATGGCATCAACCCCAGGTTCTGCAGGTAGAAATATAGAAGCAGTTTCTATCCAAGGCTTAGATGCAGCTATAGATGTTATATTACCAGCTAGAATGGAGAATTGCTTGAACTCGTCACAATCAGAAAACCCAGTATATAAAGATTTAACCCCAAATTGAAATGACAATTGGAACGATTTGGAAAGGGTTGCGGATTTAGTGAAAGGACTTTCAGGTAATTTTCAGGTAATCCAGCAGAGTTTACAACATGGTTTTCTACAGCTTCACGCATAATGGAGGTTTTTGCTCCCTTACAGGGAACACCAAAATATTTCGCGATACTGTTGACGGCCAGAGACAAAATTACCGGTCATGCAGATTCAGTGTTGAAAGCGAAAGATACCTTTTAGAAGAGTATTCGGATAGACGCAGCCCAGAAGTTAGAATGGTCATGTCGAAATAAATAAAGCACAGAGCTTTAGATACTTTTATTAGATGCTTGAATGGTGACCTGGCAGACAGATTAAGTATGGCGCAGCCTCTTAATCTAAAACATGCATTGCAATTAATAGATGCAGTAGATAATAAACGTGCCAAAATTTCTATTGGCCTTGGTTACCAATACCCTCGTACGAATATATCACATATACCAGTACAACACAATAAGAACAATATGTTCCCTCAACCACCGTACCCTCCAGTACTTCTCCCCAAACCACACATTAATACAAACTGGTATAACCCCAGACAGATACAGAGCTATAATATTCCTCAGAATAACCCGTTCCGAAATAATAACCAGCCATTCTTTAATGCACCACCAAGACCATTCACCCCGAAACCGCAACCAAAACCTACTCCAATGGAAGTAGACGGTTCCATCATGACCAGAAAAGTAAACTACATAAACAGACCAAATACCAATCCCTCACAACAGCCAATTTTGTTGAAAAGAGTAAACCAGCCTATAACAAATTTTCCGAATAAAATTCAAAGACAGTTCCACATTGGAGCTGAAGCACAAAATGAATCATATAGTACTTCAATGGAAGAAGAACCTCAGTTTAATATGTCCGCAGTTCAGTCCGAATATCAAGAGCAAGATGACTATTTCCAAGTAGTTCCATATTCACAGTTTTCAGAGTATCAGCAACAGCAAGAATATTTCACCGCTCAAGGTGATATGTCCGATTTAATTCCGCAAATAAAGAGGTATCACAAACTACAGTCCAAGATCCTCTCCCACAATTGTAGTCCGGGACAAAGGCGGAACAGTATACAATTTCTTAATAGACACCGGTTCAAATAAAAATTACATCCAACCGGAAATAGCCAGAAATGTAAAACCAAATGAGCACAAGTTCTATGCGAGAACTGTAAGTGGACGCATCCTGATTTCGGAACATGTCCACTTGGGTCTTTTCAATGAACCCAACAAACCTATAATCTTTTTTCTACTGCCAAATTTGGAATCGTTTCTTGGAAGATACATTAAAGAACTTAATGCCATTATAGATGCGGAAAAAAATCTATTATACGTCAACAACTCTCATGTTGTTAAAATGAGACAAATGCAAACTCAGCAAGTCCACACGATCAATTCAAATCAACTCTTGGGTCAGCAAAAATTAAAGCTAGAAGCACTTCAAGAGGAATACAAATCGCTATTCGCCAGCCCAGATATGAAGTTGACTTACGCTACCAACGTCCAAGGAGAAATTCAAACGACGCGTCGTCGGGCACTCCAGTCTATACAAAACATTACCCGTATCCAGCTTCTCTGAGAGAAATAGTTGAAGAACAAGTTCAAGAATTACTACAAGATGGTATAATATGACCCTCACGGTCGCCTTATAATTCCCCCGTTTGGATTGTCCCAAAGAAATGCGACACTCTGGGAAGGAAAAAAATATAGGATGGTCATTGACTATCGAAAATTAAATACAGTCACCATTTCGGATAAATATCCTATTCCAGAAATTGGAGAGATGATTGCTCAGTTGGGCAACAACAAATCTTTCTCTATTCTCGACTTGAAAATTGGATTTCATCAGACTCCTCTAAAGAAATCTGATATTGAAAAAACAGCATTCGCTGTAAACGGAGGGAAATACGAATTTACCAGACTCCCCTTTGTAACGTGCAACGAACACGTTTAGGCTAGTTGGTGTCTCTCAGCTAAGGTGTGCACGCTTTAATAAATTCCGGCTACTGGCTCGTCGGCCACGAGTGTGGGTTGTTCTTGATTTCCTTAGGCTGAGGCCTACTACTTATTATTAAAATAAATGCGTGCTTGCGAAAGCCATATCTAAACCGGAGAATCCACAATACCAGAAGAAAGAAAGAAAACAGAAAGCATCCCCCATTATCGTCAAAAAAAAAACACACACGAGATTCCTTAGATGGTCTAGAGGACTCCTATCTGCCCACCCTTCCTTGGCCTTGCATGTACCAAAAAAAGAAAATTGTTGCAAGACCCCTTGTGTGTGAAACCTTAACTCTATCTACGGAGTAGCAGGCTACAGATCAAACAACATCAGATTTTAAAAGGGCATTATAAAATAATTTAACACTAAAAACATTCTAAACATAACTCCATTGAGCCGCTAACTCTTCTCGAAGACCATATATATATATTTTTTTTTTTCCCCAATCTATGTATAAGCCTATAATAAAATTTATCTTAATTATGGACAAGCATGCTTATAAGTAGAAACTGACAAAAAAAAAAAAAAAATTAATCCAAGGAAAAGGTTAGGAAATACATTATCCCAATAAACGAGGTATTAATTGTATTACTTAAGGCTAAAAGAAAGTTGACAAAAAAATTGACCTATGGCTGTGCAAAAAAACTGGATCGTCAAGCGTAATTAGTAAAATAAAACCGAACAAAATTCGGGGACTTAGGAGGTGGTTTTTTCCTTTTTTTTTCTTAACTTTTCTTTTCAATCATGTTCAATCATTAACCTTTATATAAGGTACAATTATGGCCGAGGGGGAATATGGAATAATTATAATAATAGAATTGGAATAATAGAATAATTAATTCCCTCTTTTTTTTCTTTTTTTTCACCTTTTCTTGTTGCTTTTTTTTCTTTTTTTTCTGTGGCCAATTTACGCCATGTTGAAACAAAATTTTAATATCGTAATAAGAAATAAAATATAATGAAAAATAAGTTGGATTTAACTCACAGCTTTAACATTGGGTCCATCGATGAAGCGCTTCTCGATCTGCTGGAAAAGCTAAAACATATTGTTCACCAAAGAAAAAAAATCACAAGGAAAAAAAATCGAAAAAAAACCACAGCTGATCAGAATTTAGGTCAAGTTCATTACTCAGGTTCCACTATCCTAACACGATCCACAAATTTACTCCCGCTTATACCATTCTCTTAAAATTTTTTTCTTTTGCTTCTCTCTTTTCTTTTGACTTTGACTTTTTTTTTTTTATTCTTGGGTATCGAGAGAGACGGTAATTAGCGGTACTTTTTTTTGTCTTTTCGCGACACAAATCCGCTACACAGCCATCAGCCACTTATTTTTGCATTTGGGAACTTGCTTAAGGGTACAGTTAGATTTTTAGATTTAAACAGACGAAATTTTTAGATTTTACACAGACTTGATTTTTTTTCTACTTTAAACTTTACACTTTTCTTTTCTTATATACTTTTTTTTCCTCTTAAGGAGTTAACTGCACATATGTATGTATGTACATATGTAGGTATTACTTTTTTTCTGATCGCGCTGGGTATTTATATATGTAATTTTTTCTGATCGCGCTGGGTGTTTATGTATTTAAATTTTTTTCTGATCTCGCTGGGGGTTTATGTATTACTTTTATATAATTTTTTTTGTTATATATGTATGTATAACCTTCCCGCAGGCAGGTTACCCCCGTCGTTGGGCTGCGATCGCGCGGCTCCGTTCTTTTTGTTGTATTCTCGCCCGACGTTTGGCTTCTACTAACTCCGCTTCCATAAATCACCACACTCCAGCCTCTCCCAAAAATGTTTGCAAATTCAGCGTTAGGTGGCCTCTCTTCTATTGCAGCTGGTTGGCCACTGTGACGTCAGTTATTATTTATGTTCAGAAATGTATATGCCTATGAAAGAGGACTCTAAATTTTCTGCTGCCAGTGCTCACACATTTTTCTTTTCTTTTTTTCCCTTACCTTTTTAATTCCTTTTGAAGGCTTTAAAAAAAGCCGAAATAAGTTGCATTCTTTTGATTTCTAATTCACTGTAGTATAAAATATATGTAGGGTAAACAAATTTTTTTTTTACTTTTCTTCCCTTTTGGATTTCACTTGTTGCTAGGCAGATTTTTTTGGTGAGAAAAAGTATGGCGACCATAACGCCTCTATTTATACCCGAGGTCGCTTTCTTTCTAGTTTTTTTTCCCCCGGATAATTCCTCTCACTTTTGATGTTGACCTATACTAGCTCTCCTTCCAAAGTCTTTCTCTCTCCTTTGGCCTCATGCCCCCTTCCAAGAGAAACAAATGTACCCAAGCGAAACTATGGCATACTCTAGGGCGGGACATATAAACGCCTCTCTCTCCAACAGCTACAACATACATTTCAACTCCCCCCTGCCAAAATCAGACTTGGGGTTGAGGCGACCTGAAACCCAAATGGCTGACTCTCTGGTAGCTGTTATTGTCGGATGTCCTTTCCATGGTATTTAATTAATTTGCCCTGCAAATCTTCCAATTCATAAATGGAGTTACCTATTTGGAGTTATACCCTTCCTGAAAGTTGCTCTGCTTAAAATTTCGCCGGAAAACCTCTTGACCATTTTGATACGAAATTTCCCTTGCTCTCAAATTGTAGCGTTTCTCATTCCGCTTGTTTTGATTCTGCATTACTTTAATTGCCTGTTTCCGCATTAATTCAAGGGAATCCTCCTTGGAAAATGTAATAGTTCGATCTTCCAGCATGCTGAGCTTCCGTAATAACGGACGTGATCATTTGTTGCCCAAAGACCATGTAGTATGGTGTGGACCCTATCCCTGAGTGAATGGCGGATCTCAGAGCACAACAAATGCTACTCAAATTGTCATCCCAATCCTTTTGATCAGGCCGTACATATGCCCTGATGGCGGCTATTACTGACCTGTTTACCCGTTCAGGTGCGTTTGCCTGAGGAGCATGCACAGCTGTGAGGGTATGCGAGATTTTAAGTGACTTTACTAATGCTTGGAATTTGTCAGCTTTAAATTGTGACCCATTATCTGACACTATAACCTCTGGGATTCCGAGGGTGTGATATAATTCCTCCCGCATATATTTAACCACCACATCGGCCGTTAACTTTTTCACCGCTTTGAGAAAAACAAATTTTGAGCAATGATCGAGAACAATGAAAATTCCTATGTTCCCACTACGGGATCTTGGGTAAGGGCCAAGGAAATCTATAAAAAGTCTTTGAAAGAATCTTTCAGACTCTAGCGGTTTTCCCATAGGTGGTCTCAGGCTATAGTTCGGGGCTTTAGTGGCCTTGCATTCACTGCATGCGTTTATGTACGATTTCACGTCGTTAACTAATCCTGGCCAATAATAATACCTTCTAATGCGTTCGAGAGTCTTATGAATTCCACCATGGGAGGCGAGTGGATCATCATGAGCTTGCTTTAATATTCCTTGCACTAAGTTTAAAGGTATCCAAAGTTTCCAAACAAATGAATCATGCAGAGTGTCACCATTTGTGTGCTCCGCTTTCCGATACACCAGATTATCCACCACTTTCACATCTGGCAAATGCTCTTGGTTGCCTCTGACCTTCTCCACTAGTTCTAGATATTCCTCTGTTTTAAATTGAGGTGAATCCAGATCTACCAGAAGCCCATGTTTACAGTCTATGGCTGCTATATCCTCTTGGTGAATTCTAGACAGAGCATCCGGCACAATATTAAGCTTTCCCTTACGATGCTCAATGTGAAAACGAAATCCTTGCAACTTTAGAGCCCATCTGGCCAGCCTCGAATGCAAGTCATTCTGGGAAATAAGCCACTTTATTAATGCGTGATCCGTTATCACTGTGAATTCGTGGCCTTCCACATAAGCTCGAAATCTTTTTATGCTAACCAATGCCGCTAAGCACTCTACTCGGTTACCGTGTAGTTACGTTGAGCATTATTTAATTTTTTTGACACAAACGCTATTGGCATCTCGTCTCCTTCTTTATTTTTCTAAACAAGTACCCCTCCTACTGCAGTATTACTTGCATCGCAGTGTATATAAAACGGTTTGGAAAAGTCTGGACTGCTTAATATCCGGAGCCTTGGAAAGTTTTTCCTTCAATTGACGAAACGCTTCTTCACCTTCGGGAGTCATAACAAACTTTTTCTTTTATTAAATCAGTTAGGGGTGCAGATAAGGAAGCAAAATTCTGTATAAATTTCCTATACCACCCTGCCAGACCCAAAAGTTTCTTAGGGCTCGCAAAGTTCTGGGTAGCGGGAACTCGGTAATCGCCGAGATCTTGTCAGGATCAGTGCGAATGCCTCCTCCACCAATTATATGCCCCAAATACTTAACTGATTGCATGCAAAACTTGCTTTTCTCAACATTTAAAGTCAATCCTGCTTGTCTGATATGTTCGGCCACTGTTCCCAAAACCGTCATGTGTGACTCAAATGTGTCTGAGATGACCAGTAAATAATCCAGATATACGAACACTTCGTTCCGCAAAGATGTTGGTATCACTTTGTCCATGAGCCTTGACATAGTTTGGGGGGCGTTGCAGAGGTGAAAGCGTATTCGTTTTCCCCAGACCCATAATCGAAAAAGCTGGAAATTTAGAAATTATACTATTTAAACTGGCTTCCTGACTAACAGTGAGAAGGTGCTTTCCCGTGTTCACGCTAATTTCTGAAAGCTCCCACTCCTCGGGTAATATGTGAAATGTTTTACAAAAATCCATTCCTAAATATAATTCCTGTCTTAGAGTAGGTACAACACATAAAACTAAATCCTTAATTATTCCATTAAATTCTATCTTAGTAAATAACTCGCCAAGAACTTTTTGACCTTGACCATCGGCTGTACAAGGCTGCTTCGAACCAATTTTTAAAGGCACCTTGCTACGAATTATATCAACAGCGAATTGACCGCCGATGCAGCTCATTACCGCTCCTGTATCTACTAAGCCTTCTATCCTTTTATCTAATATTTTCACCTCCGTGTACGGTCTCGGATCTCGACCTCTACTCCTAATCTCACTTAATTCCTTAATGGTTTGATAATGGGCCTTTATGCGACGAGAACTGCGCGATGAACTTTTCCCCTTACAAATTTCTATTGGGGTCGTTTCTTTTTGAATTTTAATCAACTTTTGGGGCCAGACCTCATCATCGCCCTCGCCTTTATCCGATTCGAATTGCCCAACTACCTTTTTTGCCAGTGTGCTGGGTGCTAATCTTGTTTCGTCGATATCTTTGCCGGAACACCGCTCGATCGACAAGATGCTGCAGTGTTCTCCTTGCCGTTTTTTTGACATTTTTTGCATGATGGCTTATACGTGTTCACTGCTCCACATCCATAACAAAAGATTTTCCGTTTTGCGCTACAGTCGTGGTATCGGTGACCTTCTTGTCGGCAATTCCAACATACCATGGCTATTGCTCCTATTTCATCGCCCAATTCGGCATTGCCAAATTCTTCTGCATCATCGCTAAAAACCTCTCCAATTTCAGCTACATGCTTCCGGGTCTGGCCAAATTTTTATTATCCCTGCGATCGACGCACCTCCTCAAAGAAACCTTCCCTTTTCCTACAGATGTCACGAAGTGATTCTATCGAATTTATCTCGAAGTTAAGTATTTCATGTTGAATGTCTGGCCTCAAGTTTCGTCGAACGATCTCGATAAGAGTTTTAGGAGAAAGTTAAGTTCAAAGTTAACCTTTGAATAGCATCGAAAAATATTTCGAAAGTTTCTTTTTCTTTTTGTTTACGATCCCTAATCAATTGCCTAATATCAACATCGGACCTGGGATCTCTGAACTGCTTTCTTAGAGCTATGCACAATTCATTCCATCTAATTGATCCAACTGATTTGTGGTATCTCCAATAAAAATCGGAGGCTTTGCCCCCAAAAGGGGTTGTTATATTGCTGCACAGTAATGAAAAATTTCCCTCTAAAGTCTGATGGGTTAAAGCTTCTACCCGATAGATGAAAGAGTCAACACTTAGCGTTTCTGAGACTCCCGAAAACCTAAGTTTCCAATTGTTCATTACATGGCCCACTTTGTCAGGCCTTTGTGTTAGATCTGAGGCGGCTGCCCTCAACGATGGTGGTCTACTTAGACGCGATAACTGAACGTCCTCCCTACGAAACTCTTCGGGCATCCCCAACACATGGTCGCGCGCATATATCCTATTTGTATTGACTGACTGCGCGTTTGCTATCTGAGCGGATACATTGGTTGCGATCATTTGAGCCATTCTCTCTGTTAATTGTGTGAGAAGTTCGTTTTGCATCGTTTTCAGAGCCGTAGAAAAATCCTCAGGACCTCGATTAGAGGTAGAGGCTTGGACATTCAAGCCTGCTTCCGATATGTTTTGGTCACTACTCGCTGCTGCTTCGCTCAATTGCCTGGTCTGCTGCCTAGTTTTTCCCGCTACTAATGGAGGCGGTGCTGCTTGCTGAGATATTATAACAGTTGAGCAGACTGGGCAAGTGTCTGACATTTTTTTTTTTTTTTTTCTATATTTATAAATTTACTATATTAATATATCGACTTATCGAAATGTGTTGGATCTAATAATTAATTTGAGAATTAAACTGTTTGATCCCCCGCTAGCTTGACTCCCTAATTGTATACCAGAGTTTATTTTTATGACGAGCTTAGTTAGAAGAATAGAAAGAAAAACATGATTATCGTGAATAACTAAATCGTGGCCAGGGAAAATTTTAGCAACTTTGCATCTGGTTCCAAGCGAATTAGTTTTTGAACCTAAAAAGGTACCTAGTATTCAAAAATAACACGTTAGAAGAAGTAGTAAAAATGTTAAGTTGTCGACTTCAGGCGTGGTAATGTCTTTATCAGGAATAAACTACCAAAACATCCAACGTCTTATGTGTCTAAACAACCACACTAAGAAAATGTAGAATAATCCTTAAACTTCTGTCTAAACGAATTGGACCACTCACAGCTTCGTAAAGCCATTTAGAGGTTTACCAGCATTGCATTATAGACAGTTTTAAGGACATGACGAGAGGGAATTTAATCAGACCTAGATGAGCAGGGACAGTTAATTGCATCGTACAATTTTACCTGTAGTCCTCTAACTCCGTCTTGAGCTGATCAAAAACAAATATAGTTTACTATCTTTTAAAATTCACTAACTGAAACAGAATCGCTAAACAGCTGTTGTTCCAATTAGCAGGAATATTAAAAGAAATACAGAAATATGAAGTACCGAAATATAAAATCGTGAAAAGTAAAGTTTATTTTGAGGTGAAGTGAAGATTGGTATTGATCGTGAGCCACAAAGAATTTGTGGCCCCATTGTTGGGCGCCAAAAATAATAATAATTGTAACGTGCAACGAACACGTGCAGGCTAGTTGGTGTCTCTCAGCTAAGGTATGCACGCTTTAATAAATTCCGGCTACTGGCTCGTCGGCCACGAGTGTGGGTTGTTCTTGATTTCCTTAGGCTGAGGCCTACTACTTATTATTAAAATAAATGCCTGCTTGCGAAAGCCATATCTAAACCGGAGAATCCACAATACCAGAAGAAAGAAAGAAAACAGAAAGCATCCCCCATTATCGTCAAAAAAAAAACACACACGAGATTCCTCAGATGGTCTAGAGGACTCCTATCTGCCCACCCTTCCTTGGCCTTGCATGTACCAAAAAAAGAAAATTGTTGCAAGACCCCTTGTGTCTAACTCTATCTACGGAGTAGCCTGCAGGAGATCAAACAACATCAGATTTTAAAAAGGCATTATAAAATAATTTATTAACACTAAAAACATTCTAAACATAACTCCATTGAGCCGCTAACTCTTCTCGAAGACCATATATATATTTTTTTTTTCCCCCAATCTATGTATAAGCCTATAATCAAATTTGTCTTAATTATGGACAAGCATGCTTATAAGTAGAAACTGACAAAAAAAAAAAAATTAATCCAAGGAAAAGGTTAGGAAATACATTATCCCAATAAACGAGGTATTAATTGTATTACTTAAGGCTAAAAGAAAGTTGACAAAAAAATTGACCTATGGCTGTGCAAAAAAACTGGATCGTCAAGCGTAATTAGTAAAATAAAACCGAACAAAATTCGGGGACTTAGGAGGTGGTTTTTTCCTTTTTTTTTTCTTAACTTTTCTTTTCAATCATGTTCAATCATTAACCTTTATATAAGGTACAATTATGGCCGAGGGGGAATATGGAATAATTATAATAATAGAATTGGAATAATAGAATAATTAATTCCCTCTTTTTTTTCACCTTTTCTTGTGGCTTTTTTTTTCTTTTTTTTCTGTGGCCAATTTACGCCATGTTGAAACAAAATTTTAATATCGTAATGAGAAATAAAATATAATGAAAAATACGTACTATAATACATCGTTTCTAATTGTTTATAGGAATTCACAATTCCCTATAACAAGATTTCGTAATGAAATTATGAAAGATGTAGATAAAGTTCGAGCTCTTCGAGCAACTTATAATGTGGTAGTAGTAGGGGATTTCAATATTTGCCGATTTTCCAGCACAGATCAGTTGGAAGCCCGTCTTAATGATAGGGGTTTAGTTTCTTTTTTGAATGTACCAACAACCAGTAATTTACCGGAGGCTATAGCTATGACATATGCATCGCCGTATAGCCATCATGATGCAATATTTTTAAAATATAGTTTGTAAACATTAAGTAGATTAATTTAATTATAGAAATATTTTAGTGTGTAAGATATTGTAAAAATACCTCCTCGGGGATTGTGACCTTGTCGTGATGGGGAGGCTGAGTATGTGAAAACTTTGTGGGACAAAATTTTACTGTTCAATAAATACTTATCACAGAAACTAGCAGCAATCCAATTTTGTTTTATTTCTTACTACAATTTAGTTAAAGATATTTGATATGTGTAAAGAAAATATAAATTTCAGCAACAGTGAATAGTTTTTACAGACCGCATAAAGTTGCAAGGGTATACAAACTTCGGCACGCCCGAAGTTAACCCGGCCCTCTGGTTTTCTTTTGCTTCTCTCTTTTCTTTTGACTTTGACTTTTTTTTTTTTTATTCTTGGGTATCGAGAGAGACGGTAATAAGCGGTACTTTTTTTTTCTTTTCGCGACACAAATCCGCTACACAGCCATCAGCCACTTGTTTTTGCATTTGGGAACTTGCTTAAGGGTACAGTTAGTTTTTAGATTTAAACAGACGAAATTTTTAGATTTTACACAGACTTGATTTTTTTTCTACTTTAAATTTTACACTTTTCTTTTCTTATATACTTTTTTTTCCTCTTAAGGAGTTAACTGCACATATGTATGTATGTACATATGTAGGTATTACTTTTTTTCTGATCGCGCTGGGTATTTATATATGTAATTTTTTCTGATCGCGCTGGGTGTTTATGTATTTAAATTTTTTTCTGATCTCGCTGGGGGTTTATGTATTTAAATTTTTTTCTGATCTCGCTGGGGGTTTATGTATTACTTTTATATAATTTTTTTTTGTTATATATGTATAACCTTCCCGCAGGCAGGTTACCCCCGTCGTTGGGCTGCGATCGCGCGGCTCCGTTCTTTTTGTTGTATTCTCGCCCGACGTTTGGCTTCTACTAACTCCGCTCCCATAAATCACCACTCCAGCCTCTCCCAAAAATGTTTGCAAATTCAGCTTTAGGTGGCCTCTCTTCTATTGCAGCTGGTTGGCCACTATGACGTCAGTTATTATTTATGTTGAGAAATGTATATGCCTATGAAAGAGGACTCTAAATTTTCTGCTGCCAGTGCTCACACATTTTTCTTTTCTTTTTTCCCCTTACCTTTTTAATTCCTTTTGAAGGCTTTAAAAAAAGCCGAAATAAGTTGCACTCTTTTCATTTCTAATTCACTAAAGAAATTATTTTTTTTACTTGTCTTCCCTTTTGGATTTTACTTGTTGCTAGCCAGATTTTTTTGGTGAGAAAAAGTATGGCGACCATAACGCCTCTATTTATACCCGAGGTCGCTTTCTTTCTAGTTTTTTTTCCCCTGGATAATTCCCCTCACTTTTGATGTTGACCTATCCTAGCTCTCCTTCCAAAGTCTTTCTCTCTCCTTTGGCCTCATGCCCCCTTCCAAGAGAAACAAATGTACCCAAGCGAAACTATGGCATACTCTAGGGCAGGGGTAGGCACCCATAGCCCGTGCGGGCACTTTTGTTCGGCAATTGCTCGTTTTGCTATATGTGTGCATGCCGAAGTCAACCCGAATTGCACCCGAGAGCGTAAAATCTGAATTAGTCGCTTGCAGCATTTCGACGCGAGTGGATCTATGTTCACTTTTCTTTTCTCACAGTGTAAAACACACACATACATTGACAGTTTGCGTTGGCTCTCTTTGTGCCTACCCCTGCTCTAGGGCGGGACATATAAACCAGGGGTAGGCACAAAGAGAGCCAACGCAAACTGTCAATGTATGTGTGTGTTTTACACTGTGAGAAAAGAAAAGTGAACAAATATTGCCTCAATCGTTCAGACGAGCGGAATCGACGATCTGCTGCAAGAAAATAAAAAAGAAAACAACCCCTAAATTAATTTTTCCATGTGCATATTTTCAACAAAGCGCCATAGATCCACTCGCGTCGAAATGCTGCAAGCGACTAATTCAGATTTTACGCTCTCGGGTGCAATTCGAGTTGACTTCGGCATGCACTCATATAGCAAATCGAGCAATTGCCGATCAAAAGTGCCCGCACGGGCTATGGGTGCCTACCCCTGATATAAACGCCTCTCTCTCCAACAGCTACAAGATACATTTCACCTTCGGTTTGAAAAATTCCCCATCAATACTTCAAAGAGCGCTTGATGACTTATTAAGAGAACATATAGGAAAAATATGGGTTTACCCAGCTATTATAGGAGATTCATTAAAGATTTTGCCAAATTATCAAGACCCGTTACAGCTTTATTGCGTGGCGATCTTGGCAGAACTAAAGAGAATGTTTCCAATAAAATCGAAATTCGTTTTGGCAAAGAAGAACATGACTCTTTTGAGAAAGTGAAAAATTCATTAATTTCACAAGACGTAGTATTAGCATATCCCGATTTCAATCAAGAATTTCATCTGACTCTGTAGTCAGGCATCTGTATGCCTCGAATATAGAAATAGGTGCGTCACTAGAACAAAACGGGAGACCGATTACATTTATATCTAGAGCGTTATCTAAAACAGAAGCAAATTATGCTACAAACGAGAGGGAAATGTTAGCCATAGTATGGTCCTTGGAAAAATTATGGATGTACCTTTATGGTAAGTCAAAAGTGACCATTTACACTGATCATCAAGCGCTTACCTATGCACTTAGCCCGTAAAACCACAAAGCAAAGCTGAAAAAGTGGAAAAGTTACCTGGAGGACTAAAATTATGAGACGCACTTTCTAGAAATCCTACTAGCATAAATGCTAGCAGCACGTCAGCAGCAACTGGGCATCGGCACAAACAATAACTACAAGACTAAACATTCCTATGGGAATGGTGCCGTGTTCAGTACATCAGACAGCAAGTCAGTCTGACTTCAACCTGAGTGCAACTTGTAACTTCGTTGGAGCTCCGCGATCCTTGTTCATAGTAGTTGTCTTAAAGTCTTCCAGTAAATTAAAAGATTTGTGAACGTAAAACTAATAAAGATTTTTAAATAAATTTTATTTTTTTCCTACCGAGAACAATGAAAGTGTTAATTGGCGCCCGAGCAGGGACCCTGTTTAATAAAACTTGATCGAGTGTTAGTGACAGATATCAGTGATCGTGACCAAGAAAACGCGTTAAATGCCTTAAGTGTCGACGAAAATAAAAACACTATATCGATCTAGGCTAAGAATCAGATAGGGTCAATTCAATCGCTGCAATTTCCTCCAAGATCCGTTCCGAGGAAAACTGATAACCAGAAAGTTTTTGCCCAGGAGCGTTAGTACCTTCAACGTTGGAAAAGCGAGCCCTCCTAGTAATAATGTAAGTTAAGAAAAATAAAATTAAGAGAAAATTGTGAATCAAAACGAAAGTTAAAATTTAAAAAGAAAGAAATGAAACCATAATTATCTATATCTAAGAAAAAAAAGAAAATCAATCAGGCAACAGAAGAATCAAAAGAAGAAAATCAATTAGTTAAGTTCTAAAAGAAAACAAAAGAATCAAAAGAAGAAAATCAATTAGTTAAGTTTTTTTACAAAAAAGAAAAAATCAACTAACTCTTAAAATATTTATCCTTACTAACAATTATCCTGTGAACCAAAAGCCATTTCCAACCGCACCGCGAACTTGCCTATTCTTACAAAAAAAACCTGATTGCATATTCGACGCGATTGTGTTGCGTATCTGTTTTTCTTTTGAGTGAAATACTTCCCCTTTGCCTCAGTTCTTCAGCCAGGAAATCGTCAAGCTACAGAGCCACAAATGGCATCAACCTCAGGTTCTGCAGGTAGAAATATAGAAGGAGTTTTATCCAAGGCTTAGACGCAGCTATAGATGTTATATTACCAGCTAGAATGGAGAATTACATTGAGCGCTTGAACTCGTCACAATCAGAAAACCCAGTATATAAAGATTTAACCCCAAATTGAAATGACAATTGGAACGATTTGGAAAGGGTTCCAGATTTAGTGAAAGGACTTTCAGGTAATTTTCAGGTAATCCAGCAGAGTTTACAACATGGTTTTCTACAGCTTAACGCATAATGCAGGTTCCATCCATGGTGGAACACCAAAATATTTCGCGATACTGTTGACGGCCAGAGACAAAATTACCGGTCATGCAGATTCAGTGTTGAAAGCGAAAGATGCCTTTTTAGAAGAGTATTCGGATAGACGAGACCTAGGTACACTGGAGGTGTACCAATTATTTTCCATGAGCCAGAAGAATAGTACCATCCATGAATTCTATTTTGCAGTCCACCAACAAATGACCTTAATTATTGATCAAATCAAGAATATGGGGCACAGCCCAGAAGTTAGAATGGTCATGTCGAAACAAATAAAGGACAGAGCTTTAGATACTTTTATTAGAGGCTTGAATGGTGGCCTAGCAGACAGATTATGTATGGCGCAGCCTCTTAATCTAAAACATGCATTGCAATTAATAGATGCAGTAGATAATAAACGAGCCAAAAATTCTATTGGCCGCGGTTACCAATACCCTCGTCCAAATATATCACATAAACCAGTACAACACACTAAGAACAATATGTTCCCTCAACCACCGTACCCTCCAGTACTTCCCCCTAAACCACACATTAATACAAACTGGTATAACCCCAGACAGATACAGAGCTATAATATTCCTCAGAATAACCCGTTCCGAAATAATAACCAGCCATTCTTTAATGCACCACCTAGACCATTCACCCCGAAGCCGCAACCAAAACCTACTCCAATGGAAGTAGGTTCCATCATGACCAGAAGAGTAAACTACATAAACAGACCAAATACCAATCCCTCACAACAGCCAAGTTTGTTAAAAAGAGTAAACCAGCCTATAACAAATTTTCCGAATAAAATTCAAAGACAGTTCCACATTGGAGCTGAAGCACAAAATGAATCATATAGTACTTCAATGGAAGAAGAACCTCAGTTTAATATGTCCGAAGTTCAGTCCGAATATCAAGAGCAAGATGACTATTTCCAAGTAGTTCCATATTCACAGTTTTCAGAGTATCAACAACAGAATATTTTAATAGACACCGGTTCAAATAAAAATTACATCCAACCGGAAATAGCCAGAAATGTAAAACCAAATGAGCACAAGTTCTATGCGAGAACTGTAAGTGGACGCATCCGGATTTCGGAACATGTCCACTTGGGTCTTTTCAATGAACCCAACAAACCTATATTTTATTTTTTACTGCCAAATTTGGAATCGTTTCATGGAAGATACATTAAAGAACTTAATGCCATTATAGATGCGGGAAAAAATCTATTATACTTCAACAACTCTCATGTTGTTAAAATGAGACAAATGCAAACTCAGCAAGTCCACACGATCAATTCAGATCAACTCTCGGGTCAGCAAAAATTAAAGCTAGAAGCACTTCAAATCGCTATTCGCGAGCCCAGATATGAAGTTGACTTACGCTACCAACGTCCAAGGAAAAATTCAAACGACATCAGACACTCCAGTCTATAAAAAACATTACCCGTATCCAGCTTCTCTGAGAGAAATAGTTGAAGAACAAGTTCAAGAATTACTACAAGATGGTATAATATGACCCTCACGGTCGCCTTATAATTCCCCCGTTTGGATTGTCCCAAATAAATGCGACACTCTGTAAGGAAGCTCTGGCTGGGGTACAGTTCTCAGTCCCAGGGTCCCGTCTACAGAACATTTATTTGATCTGGAGACCTTGATGAGTATTAGGATAGGGGACTGAGACCACATGAAGGGGAGGAAAGGAAAGGGAAAGGAGTAGAAGGAGAGTCCAAGAGGAGTAGCATCGACTGATCTCGTCTACCAAGCGAAGCCCGCTTGGCCGAGATCCGTTGCCTCTTCACCTTGAGTGAAAGGAAAGGAAAGGAAAGGAAAGGGAAGGGAAAGGGTATGCACAATTTGGTCACATATAAAGAAATAATGCTGGTGTATCTAATGTTAATGTATATTTTATTGTTGATTAACTGATACTAAACATCTTTAATATGTTGGGTCCCGACCGCACTCAAGTGAAAATAAAGGGGATCTAAGGACATGAGCTCACCTTCTAATTCTGGATGTTTTCCTTAGGGCACTATGCCTATTATTTTCCGCTGGTATGATTGACACTTGTCGACTTTTCACTCCCGTGGTTACTGGCGAAGTGATTTTCTCCTAATTCTAACTCTCTGTTCAAACCCACCCTTGCTCTGCCTACTTATGTCCTAACGGTGAAAACATTCGATGCGTCTTGTGCTTTGGCACGCGTCACGATCGCCGTCTCTCTCTTTCACTTTCGATTTTCTCATGGTTTCTTCAGCGTCGACATGCAGCGCAGCCTCCGCTGTCGGGAGGTTGTTCTCTACGCGACGCGTCGATGCTGCAGCGGTATCAAGACGGTAGTTAGAGAGAGAGGGAGGCGGCGATCAAAAAAAAGGAACTACAGTTAGTTTGAGTATTGAGATATTTAATGTACCCTCCATGGGCGTATGAAAAACAGAAATAACAATAAAGAGGGGCCCCACATGGGCGTAGCTTAAACTGCAATGGAAATGTGACTCGTCACACGGTGTCCTTATTTCGAACGGACGAAACGGATCGCGACTCGCCCATGTAACTTGATCTCGATGCGGAACAGATGATCTTCCGCTCCCATGAGGAAGCGGTGGTTCCGGCGGAGTCCATCGTGACGGATTACCGCCACCCGATCTCGGATTACGGCGGGTACTCGTCTATCTGGGGTGTCGACGAGCCATTCCGGTGGTGTGAGGACCCAATTGGAAGCCACGGGGGTGGCCTCTGGCACATAAATTGCCATAGATCGGCACAAAGGGCCTCGAGACGTTGGCCCAATGCTGGCGTGAGTTGATGCAGCAGCGTTGTCGTTTGCTGGGGCGAGCGGACTCTGTAGTCCTCCATCGGGACGGCGAGTACTTCACCAGGGTCCGGCCCTGGGTACGGCAGGACGAACATCTCCTCGCGGAAAACGCGCTCTGCCGACCAGACGAGAGGCTCTGTTTGGGGGAACGGGGGCGTAGTCATATCTTGCCAATATTGTGCAAGGGTCATGTCCGGTGGGCACACAGGCACTGGAGCTGACCCAAAGAGCGCGGATGCAGCTGAGACGAGTGTCTCTTCTGGGCAGGTTTGCCGCACCGGACCAGTAGATATCAACGGATCCTCCAAACAAACAGGGTCGGCCGACTCCGTGGGTCTGATGTTTTGTGCCGAGGGGGGGAGTTCGACCACCAACAATATCGCCGCGCGCTCCGGTCGAGTCGGGTCTACAGCTTGTTGAGCCTCGTCGGGTGATTTCTCGTCGCTCGCCTGATCCTTGCTCCCTGACGGTCTCTCGATCGGGATGTCGGTCGGGGCTAACTCCACGCTGCAGAGCCGGACTGGATCTTCCGGTGGGCTACCGCCTGTGATGGGGCCGGACGTGACCGGGCCGTGTTCCCTTTCCCACACCGCAATCATTTCTTCGACGATCCGGGCTACGTCGGCCTCGCAATCGCCGTGGTCTTCTCCTTGCTGTGACATACTGCTGTGAAATATAAAGTGTGTTAAAACTACCCTGAACTCTGAATGTACTAACGAGGCCCTATGAGTGCGGTTTACAAAAGTGCTATGATTAAAACTAAGATACAATGGTTTTCGATAATTTTTGCCTAGCATCGGTGCGAAGAGCCCCTCTTTAGAAGGGGGGAGGGAGGTTGGGCAGGCGCACCCACCAAGTGGTCCCCCTTAAAAAATCGTTAATCAGTGGCCTCGTGCGGGCCGTGGATACGAGGTCTCCCGTGGACGATGTCTTCAGAAAGAACGGGTTCCGGTGGCTCGTTGTCGTCACTATTGAAGGCCTTTAAGTCAGCCAGACCGGCGGTACGTCGCTCACGCCCCTGGGCTTCTTGTAGTCTAACGACGTTGCTGGAAAGAAACTTGATTATTTTATACGGGCCTTTATACTTAGGCGCCAGTTTGGCATTGAACCCTGTGTTGGCATTAGACAGCACATGTTGCTTGAGCATGACCATGCTCCCGATGTTGGGACGCCAGTCGCGTCGTCTCAGATCGTAGTATTTCTTTTGATTCTGGGTCGCGTTCAGTTGATTCCAATGTACGAGCTTGAAAGTATCTTCCATTCGTCGGATGCGCTCGTCAGAGCTAGGGGGTTCGTTACCGGCGACATCCGTTACTTGGTCATAAAGAGCGCCGAGCATACGGGGTTACCAACCTGTTATGATGTAAGCTGGACTGAATCCGGTGGTGTCGTTGACGCTTGAGTTTGATCGCTAGTGTTATTTCTGGAAGCCATTGATCCCAATGATACCCAATCTCCAGGTATTGTGCAATCATGGTCTTGATGGTTCGATTTGCGCGATCGGTAGGATTCTGCTGTGGAGAATAGGGGGAGGTATGCTGGAGTATAATTCCGGACGTTTTGCAGAAGTTTTTGAAAAGCTTGCTAGTGAACTGGATACCGTTATCACTCACGAGGGTTCGAGGATTGCCGAATCGGGCCCAAATCCTTTCACGAAAAGCCTTCTCCAAAGCGGCTGAAGTGGCCTTACGAAGTGGTACCAACTCGACCCATTTACTATATAAATCCAAGAAAACTAGTAACATCGTATTACCATGCTTAGAACGCGGCAAAGGCCCGATAAAGTCAGTACACACGGTATCGAAAGACTCCGCGACTTGACGGCTTACAGCGAAATCTGGACAAGCTAGGACAGGGGCAGGGGTGAGACGTGTCTTGAGTGCATCGAACGCCTGTTGTTGCTCTAAGTTCCAAAACCAACTCAAACAAACTTAACAAACTTGTGAGAGGTTGCACCGTATCGGAGAAGTTGGGTACGAACCGACGATACCAAGAGGCGACACCGAGACATCGACGTAATTCCTTGACATTGGTTGATGGCTGAAGGTTACGGAAAGCTGCTACCTTTTCAGGGTCGGTATGGATACCATCCTCGCTGACAACATGACCTAGAAATTGGATCCGTTTCTTGAAGAAACGACATTTGTCTCGGTTGATCCTTAAATTGGCTTCTCGTAGACGTCGAAAGACTTCAAGCAGGTGTGAGAGGTGTTCCTCGAGCGTCTTTCCGATTACGATAATATCGTCTAGGTACCCGAAGGCATGTGGTTCCATTTCGGGCCCAATCACACTATCCAAAGCCCTCTGGAACGTGGCGGATGCGGAATGTAAGCCGAAAGGCATGACTTTTTGGTGACAGGTTGGTAACCCCGTATGCTCGGCGCTCTTTATGACCAAGTAACGGATGTCGCCGGTAACGAACCCCCTAGCTCTGACGAGCGCATCCGACGAATGGAAGATACTTTCAAGCTCGTACATTGGAATCAACTGAACGCGACCCAGAATCAAAAGAAATACTACGATCTGAGACGACGCGACTGGCGTCCCAACATCGGGAGCATGGTCATGCTCAAGCAACATGTGCTGTCTAATGCCAACACAGGGTTCAATGCCAAACTGGCGCCTAAGTATAAAGGCCCGTATAAAATAATCAAGTTTCTTTCCAGCAACGTCGTTAGACTACAAGAAGCCCAGGGGCGTGAGCGACGTACCGCCGGTCTGGCTGACTTAAAGGCCTTCAATAGTGACGACAACGAGCCACCGGAACCCGTTCTTTCTGAAGACATCGTCCACGGGAGACCTCGTATCCACGGCCCGCACGAGGCCACTGATTAACGATTTTTTAAGGGGGACCACTTGGTGGGTGCGCCTGCCCAACCTCCCTCCCCCCTTCTAAAGAGGGGCTCTTCGCACCGATGCTAGGCAAAAATTATCGAAAACCATTGTATCTTAGTTTTAATCATAGCACTTTTGTAAACCGCACTCATAGGGCCTCGTTAGTACATTCAGAGTTCAGGGTAGTTTTAACACACTTTATATTTCACAGCAGTATGTCACAGCAAGGAGAAGACCACGGCGATTGCGAGGCCGACGTAGCCCGGATCGTCGAAGAAATGATTGCGGTGTGGGAAAGGGAACACGGCCCGGTCACGTCCGGCCCCATCACAGGCGGTAGCCCACCGGAAGATCCAGTCCGGCTCTGCAGCGTGGAGTTAGCCCCGACCGACATCCCGATCGAGAGACCGTCAGGGAGCAAGGATCAGGCGAGCGACGAGAAATCACCCGACGAGGCTCAACAAGCTGTAGACCCGACTCGACCGGAGCGCGCGGCGATATTGTTGGTGGTCGAACTCCCCCCCTCGGCACAAAACATCAGACCCACGGAGTCGGCCGACCCTGTTTGTTTGGAGGATCCGTTGATATCTACTGGTCCGGTGCGGCAAACCTGCCCAGAAGAGACACTCGTCTCAGCTGCATCCGCGCTCTTTGGGTCAGCTCCAGTGCCTGTGTGCCCACCGGACATGACCCTTGCACAATATTGGCAAGATATGACTACGCCCCCGTTCCCCCAAACAGAGCCTCTCGTCTGGTCGGCAGAGCGCGTTTTCCGCGAGGAGATGTTCGTCCTGCCGTACCCAGGGCCGGACCCTGGTGAAGTACTCGCCGTCCCGATGGAGGACTACAGAGTCCGCTCGCCCCAGCAAACGACACCGCTGCTGCATCAACTCACGCCAGCCTTGGGCCAACGTCTCGAGGCCCTTTGCGCCGATCTATGGCAATTTATGTGCCAGAGGCCACCCCCGGGGCTTCCAATTGGGTCCTCACACCACCGGAATGGCTCGTCGACACCCCAGATAGACGAGTACCCGCCGTAATCCGAGATCGGGTGGCGGTAATCCGTCACGATGGACTCCGCCGGAACCACCGCTTCCTCATGGGAGCGGAAGATCATCTGTTCCGCATCGAGATCAAGTTACATGGGCGAGTCGCGATCCGTTTCGTCCGTTCGAAATAAGGACACCGTGTGACGAGTCACATTTCCATTGCAGTTTAAGCTACGCCCATGTGGGGCCCCTCTTTATTGTTATTTCTGTTTTTCATACGCCCATGGAGGGTACATTAAATATCTCAATACTCAAACTAACTGTAGTTCCTTTTTTTGATCGCCGCCTCCCTCTCTCTCTAACTACCGTCTTGATACCGCTGCAGCATCGACGCGTCGCGTAGAGAACAACCTCCCGACAGCGGAGGCTGCGCTGCATGTCGACGCTGAAGAAACCATGAGAAAATCGAAAGTGAAAGAGAGAGACGGCGATCGTGACGCGTGCCAAAGCACAAGACGCATCGAATGTTTTCACCGTTAGGACATAAGTAGGCAGAGCAAGGGTGGGTTTGAACAGAGAGTTAGAATTAGGAGAAAATCACTTCGCCAGTAACCACGGGAGTGAAAAGTCGACAAGTGTCAATCATACCAGCGGAAAATAATAGGCATAGTGCCCTAAGGAAAACATCCAGAATTAGAAGGTGAGCTCATGTCCTTAGATCCCCTTTATTTTCACTTGAGTGCGGTCGGGACCCAACATATTAAAGATGTTTAGTATCAGTTAATCAACAATAAAATATACATTAACATTAGATACACCAGCATTATTTCTTTATATGTGACCAAATTGTGCATACCCTTTCCCTTCCCTTTCCTTTCCTTTCCTTTCCTTTCACTCAAGGTGAAGAGGCAACGGATCTCGGCCAAGCGGGCTTCGCTTGGTAGACGAGATCAGTCGATGCTACTCCTCTTGGACTCTCCTTCTACTCCTTTCCCTTTCCTTTCCTCCCCTTCATGTGGTCTCAGTCCCCTATCCTAATACTCATCAAGGTCTCCAGATCAAATAAATGTTCTGTAGACGGGACCCTGGGACTGAGAACTGTACCCCAGCCAGAGCTTCCTTACAGAGTGTCGCATTTATTTGGGACAATCCAAACGGGGGAATTATAAGGCGACCGTGAGGGTCATATTATACCATCTTGTAGTAATTCTTGAACTTGTTCTTCAACTATTTCTCTCAGAGAAGCTGGATACGGGTAATGTTTTTTATAGACTGGAGTGTCTGATGTCGTTTGAATTTTTCCTTGGACGTTGGTAGCGTAAGTCAACTTCATATCTGGGCTCGCGAATAGCGATTTGAAGTGCTTCTAGCTTTAATTTTTGCTGACCCGAGAGTTGATCTGAATTGATCGTGTGGACTTGCTGAGTTTGCATTTGTCTCATTTTAACAACATGAGAGTTGTTGAAGTATAATAGATTTTTTTCCCGCATCTATAATGGCATTAAGTTCTTTAATGTATCTTCCATGAAACGATTCCAAATTTGGCAGTAAAAAAATAAAATATAGGTTTGTTGGGTTCATTGAAAAGACCCAAGTGGACATGTTCCGAAATCCGGATGCGTCCACTTACAGTTCTCGCATAGAACTTGTGCTCATTTGGTTTTACATTTCTGGCTATTTCCGGTTGGGTGTAATTTTTATTTGAACCGGTGTCTATTAAAATATTCTGTTGTTGATACTCTGAAAACTGTGAATATGGAACTACTTGGAAATAGTCATCTTGCTCTTGATATTCGGACTGAACTTCGGACATATTAAACTGAGGTTCTTCTTCCATTGAAGTACTATATGATTCATTTTGTGCTTCAGCTCCAATGTGGAACTGTCTTTGAATTTTATTCGGAAAATTTGTTATAGGCTGGTTTACTCTTTTTAACAAACTTGGCTGTTGTGAGGGATTGGTATTTGGTCTGTTTATGTAGTTTACTCTTCTGGTCATGATGGAACCTACTTCCATTGGAGTAGGTTTTGGTTGCGGCTTCGGGGTGAATGGTCTAGGTGGTGCATTAAAGAATGGCTGGTTATTATTTCGGAACGGGTTATTCTGAGGAATATTATAGCTCTGTATCTGTCTGGGGTTATACCAGTTTGTATTAATGTGTGGTTTAGGGGGAAGTACTGGAGGGTACGGTGGTTGAGGGAACATATTGTTCTTAGTGTGTTGTACTGGTTTATGTGATATATTTGGACGAGGGTATTGGTAACCGCGGCCAATAGAATTTTTGGCTCGTTTATTATCTACTGCATCTATTAATTGCAATGCATGTTTTAGATTAAGAGGCTGCGCCATACATAATCTGTCTGCTAGGCCACCATTCAAGCCTCTAATAAAAGTATCTAAAGCTCTGTCCTTTATTTGTTTCGACATGACCATTCTAACTTCTGGGCTGTGCCCCATATTCTTGATTTGATCAATAATTAAGGTCATTTGTTGGTGGACTGCAAAATAGAATTCATGGATGGTACTATTCTTCTGGCTCATGGAAAATAATTGGTACACCTCCAGTGTACCTAGGTCTCGTCTATCCGAATACTCTTCTAAAAGGCATCTTTCGCTTTCAACACTGAATCTGCATGACCGGTAATTTTGTCTCTGGCCGTCAACAGTATCGCGAAATATTTTGGTGTTCCACCATGGATGGAACCTGCATTATGCGTTAAGCTGTAGAAAACCATGTTGTAAACTCTGCTGGATTACCTGAAAATTACCTGAAAGTCCTTTCACTAAATCTGGAACCCTTTCCAAATCGTTCCAATTGTCATTTCAATTTGGGGTTAAATCTTTATATACTGGGTTTTCTGATTGTGACGAGTTCAAGCGCTCAATGTAATTCTCCATTCTAGCTGGTAATATAACATCTATAGCTGCGTCTAAGCCTTGGATAAAACTCCTTCTATATTTCTACCTGCAGAACCTGAGGTTGATGCCATTTGTGGCTCTGTAGCTTGACGATTTCCTGGCTGAAGAACTGAGGCAAAGGGGAAGTATTTCACTCAAAAGAAAAACAGATACGCAACACAATCGCGTCGAATATGCAATCAGGTTTTTTTTGTAAGAATAGGCAAGTTCGCGGTGCGGTTGGAAATGGCTTTTGGTTCACAGGATAATTGTTAGTAAGGATAAATATTTTAAGAGTTAGTTGATTTTTTTCTTTCTTTTTTGTAAAAAACTTAACTAATTGATTTTCTTCGTTTGATTCTTTTGTTTTCTTTTAGAACTTAACTAATTGAGTTTCTTCTTTTGATTCTTCTGTTTCCTTTTTTAGGACTTGATTGATTTTCTTTTTTTTCTTAGATAATAGATAATTATTGTTTCGTTTGTTTCTTTTTAAATTTTAACTTTCGTTTTGATTCACAACTTTCTCTTAATTTTATTCTTCTTAACTTACATTATTACTAGCATCTTCGGTGGTTTACTGTTCAGCTTGTAGGAGGGCTCGCTTTTCCAACGTTGAAGGTACTAACGCTCCTGGGCAAACACTTTCTGGTTAGCAGTTTTCCTCGGAACGGATCTTGGAGGAAATTGCAGCGATTGAATTGAACCTATCTGATTCTTAGCCTAGATCGATATAGTGTTTTTATTTTCGTCGACACTTAAGGCATTTAACGCGTTTTCTTGGTCACGATCACTGATATCTGTCACTAACACTCGATCAAGTTTTATTAAACAGGGTCCCTGCTCGGGCGCCAATTAACACTTTCATTGTTCTCGGTAGGAAAAAAATAAAATTTATTTAAAAATCTTTATTAGTTTTACGTTCACAAATCTTTTAATTTACTGGAAGACTTTAAGACAACTACTATGAACAAGGATCGCGGAGCTCCAACGAAGTTACAAGTTGCACTCAGGTTGAAGTCAGACTGACTTGCTGTCTGATGTACTGAACACGGCACCATTCCCATAGGAATGTTTAGTCTTGTAGTTATTGTTTGTGCCGATGCCCAGTTGCTGCTGACGTGCTGCTAGCATTTATGCTAGTAGGATTTCTAGAAAGTGCGTCTCAACCCGAAAATAAAGGGGATCTAAGGACATGAGCTCACCTTCTAATTCTGGATGTTTTCCTTAGGGCACTATGCCTATTATTTTCCGCTGGTATGATTGACACTTGTCGACTTTTCACTCCCGTGGTTACTGGCGAAGTGATTTTCTCCTAATTCTAACTCTCTGTTCAAACCCACCCTTGCTCTGCCTACTTATGTCCTAACGGTGAAAACATTCGATGCGTCTTGTGCTTTGGCACGCGTCACGATCGCCGTCTCTCTCTTTCACTTTCGATTTTCTCATGGTTTCTTCAGCGTCGACATGCAGCGCAGCCTCCGCTGTCGGGAGGTTGTTCTCTACGCGACGCGTCGATGCTGCAGCGGTATCAAGACGGTAGTTAGAGAGAGAGGGGAGGCGGCGATCAAAAAAAAGGAACTACAGTTAGTTTGAGTATTGAGATATTTAATGTACCCTCCATGGGCGTATGAAAAACAGAAATAACAATAAAGAGGGGCCCCACATGGGCGTAGCTTAAACTGCAATGGAAATGTGACTCGTCACACGGTGTCCTTATTTCGAACGGACGAAACGGATCGCGACTCGCCCATGTAACTTGATCTCGATGCGGTAAAGGTATTTCCCAATACCCGCTCTTAAAATCTAGAGTAGAAATGTACTTCGCGTTCCTCAATTTCTCTAGGATATGGTGTATATGAGGCAAGGGGTATGCGTCACGCACTGACTGAGAGTTCAGTTGTCGAAAGTCTATACACATGCGAGTATCACCAGTTTTCTTATTTACCAACACGATTGGTGCGCTGTGAGGGCTTTTGGATGGTTCAATACGGTCTTCCTTCAGCAGTGCGTCTACTGTTTTGTTGATAATTTGTTGTTGGGCAGGATTACGGGGATAATACCTCTGCTTCATGGGTCGATCGTGCTTCAATACAATGACATGTTGTGCGATTTGGGTAACGCCGTTGAGCCCGTCGAACTTACTGATTTCCGCGTCAAGAACCGCTTGAAGTTCCGGCTCTACTGTCATACTGTTACATACTGGATAATTGTGCTCGTCACGGATCTCAGCTTCTACTGAGGCTAATCGGGCGTCCACCTCGGTTACCGGTTCCTTTTTGCTGCCGGGCTGGCGGAATGGGTTTTTACGGACAGCGTCAGGTGTTGGAGGCGGCAAGACTGTGCTGAGAGTCAGAGGTATCCTTGGGCGTAGCGGACGTTTCTGCAGGATCCAGTTGATTTATATGAGCATCAGGCTGCGTGTGGTCATCCGCCACTAGCGATGGCTGAATTGTAGAATTGACGGGGCTGTGGGGCTTATCGAAAGGGGGCAACTGTAACAGATAACCTCCACAACGTATAGAAGTTCCTATGTTCCGAAGGAAATCCACTCCCAGAATTAGAGGATCCATCATCGATGGCATCGCTTACAATGTCATATGTACGGTCTGTGCCCCGAGACTGATGGTCGCCCTAAGAGAACTTTTGATTGCTGCCCGAGTATTATCGGCAAGGTTAATATTAGTATGAATGTCTCGCAGAAGGAACGGAGCGAAGTGCTGAAGAGCCACTTCCTCGTTTATGAAACTCTTGTTCGCTCCTGAATCCAAGGTAGCTACCATTGGTTTTCTATTGACGAAGACATGGAGTTGGATGCGGTCTTTCTTTAGGAGGAGGGGGTTACTGGGCTGAGGTCCTGGTCTGTGCCCTCCGTCTGGCCCAGATTGAGACGGAGGTTTGGCCCGTTTCCCGAACGGCGGCAACACTCGATGTTACGTACCCCCCTTCGTCCGCATTGCGAACAGAACAACACACGGGGCTTCGTGCATTCTCGTGCGAGGTGACCGGCTCCCGCACATTTGCGGCAAGCTGTACTGGTATCCACGAGTGCTTCGGAGAGTTGACATATAGCCGTCCCGTTTAGGTAGGAAGGCATATGATCCAAGGGCTTATTTTGAACGGCGTTGCTCCTTTTCCAAGAATGCGCTGAGTCCTCGCTGCCTTGCTCCAATCGCTCCCGCACATTTGCGGCAAGCTGTACTGGTATCCACGAGTGCTTCGGAGAGTTGACATATAGCCGTCCCGTTTAGGTAGGAAGGCATATGATCCAAGGGCTTATTTTGAACGGCGTTGCTCCTTTTCCAAGAATGCGCTGAGTCCTCGCTGCCTTGCTCCAATCGAATTGTCTCATAATTTACCACCAACTTGGTTAAGCAGGGTAACGTTTGGAAATCATTTCGTCGGGTATACAGCTTGTAGTCTGGTAAAAGATTTTCATAGATCCTGTCGAGTTCTTGTAACGTCGAGTACTGAGCTCTCTTCATCATCAATCGAAGGTCTACTAGATACTCCTTATATGGTTCCTGATGGCGTTGCTTTCGAGCGCGTATGCTATCCTCTAGTTTCTCATAATAGCGTGGGGGTAGAAAGAACTCTAAGAATTCGGACTTGAAGTCGGCCCATGTCATGTCCGGATAGCGGCTGGTTTGCCACCAGCTTTCGGCCCGTCCGGTCAATAGGATGGCTATCATCGGAGGCAGTGTCTCCAAGCTCAAACGGTAAGTCGCGGCTCGAGCCTCTATTTACTCTATGAAATAGATAGGATCGGTGGATCCACTAAAGGCAATTCCCCATTTAGGTATACGTTCCGCGATCGAGGCATAGCTCCCAGTAGTACGGCCTACCATTGATTCATGGACTCGGTTCCGCTCACTGGGTTCGATGTTGATCTTGGAGCCAGGCATGCCGAAAGGTGTCGGAGAACCGGAACAAGAACCAGAATGCGATTCAGAACGATAGTTAGCGTCTTGTGGCACCGGTAGTTGAGAAACAATTCCTTCGGGAGTAGGCGACGGTGCTCTAGACTGTGGTTTTACATCTAATTTCTTGTCCCCGGCATTGAATTGGGCTTCGATTTCTGCGAGTCGACTCAATACCTCAGGATGATGATCCTCCCTTGAGGCGAACTTACGGAAACGATTTCTTAGGTCTTCCACTATTCCACCGGTGTCTAATCCGAATTCGTCACAAAAGACTTCCAACTCGGCTTTGCGACGATGATTTATCCAATGATCGCCCATTGCTAGTATGTTAGTAAAGACTCGGAGTCGTAGTATAAGCGCTAAGCAGCTAAAGGATATCTGAGTTCGCCCAGTAGGCTACGCGATACTGATTAAAGATGGCTACGATAAACCGATAGGCTATGGTATGGATGTGCAATTTGACCAATGCGTATATATATATATTTTATTTAATTTTTAATAAATTCTGCAAGGGAGGGGTCAGAAAATATAAAAATGTATATATGTTTGTTCAAAGAAGAGTAAGTAACGGTGACGCGTAAAGGAGAATTATCGCCGCCGCGGAAGCTTTCGAGGTGATTTTTGGTTTAAATATTTTGAACAAAATCTTTGCAATGGTTTGAATATATATAAGAAAGATCTTGCCTGTTGGTAGAATTCGATCCGGTTTGTTTATTTGAAATAGGTAAATCCTTGAATGTAGAATATAGTTATTGGAGACGGTGTAGCTCCTCCCGCGATGTTTTCCAAAGAAAATAAACGTTTACTCCGATTACTGTTTAGAATATCCTTGAGAAAATAGTGGTCCTTGCTGTCGAATTTCCTGATGTCCTTTGAATAAATCTCAGTTGTTATCCTTCCGGATTGAAGCAATTTTTTTCCTCGATGTTTTCTTGTTAAGTTCCCGACACTGACCGCCTTTTCCAGTGCGTATACTTGGACTTAAATGGCCCCTTGTGCTTTACTCTTCCGTCTCTTTCACTCTGCTGCTACTGCTGCTGCTGTTCCTGGATGAGAGTGGTGGATTTTTAGGTTACCCATTCCCAGGTCCCGTTCAACTCGTAATGCGGTAGGTTACAACCTCACTAATGGCTCTCTGAAAGAGGCTCCTAGACTCGATCTATCTGCTTCTGGTAACTTTAGCTCCTTTTTTTTTTCCTTGTAAAATTTTATTCTAATAAAACTAATTCCTATATGCGACTCTGTCGATGGCTCGGTTGACGACCCTATTGCTAGCTCTGTCGGTAACTCAGTAGCTGACTATATTAATAATTCTCTCCGAAATATACTGTTGATGAGATTATTAATCCTGTCGGTAACTCTGTTGACGACTCTGCTGATAATTCGGTAGCAACCCTGCCGGAGACTGTGCCGATATTCTTCCTTAGCATGACCTGGCTTTGAGCGGGTTATAAATATATATATATTATTATATTTTTTTTTTTTTTTTAAACTGATTTCCATGTGTGACTCTGTTGATGACTCTATCGTTAGCTCTGTCGGTAACTCAGTAGTTGACTTCATTAATAATTCCCTCCGAACTATGCTGTTGAAGATGTTATTAATCCTGTCGAGAACTCTGTTGATGACTCTGCTGATAATTCTGTCGAAACCCTGCCCGAGACTCTGCCGATTTTCTCACATAGCATGGCATGAATGTATGCGTGTTATATATATATATGGATTTTTTTTTTTTTTTTTTTTTAAATGATGCTTTTGTTTCACTGTACTCAACAAAAAAACAATCATGCAAGTCTGCATAACAACGAATGGTTTTCTTATGCTCATGTGTGTGTTAAACCACTAACCATAGAATACATAGATGCGTCAAACTCAAGATTTTTTGATTACAAACTCTAGCCTGAGCCTGGAACCCCAGAGAACTTCGGCAAAAGCCGAACAGCCTAGAACCCCAGAGAGCGGCCGCAGCGAGAGCGAAAACCGTTCGCTCGCAGCAGTGTCGCTACTAACAACTATCCTGTGAACCAAAAGCCAATAAACAGATCAAGTTCGGTACACCAGACTTCAAGTCGCCTAAATCAATTCATCGATAAACAGATCCCACGCCAGCGTTGGACTTTTGGACTCAGCAGAAGTCGCTGTCACCAACGACGCCCACCAGAGGCTTCATCCAAACAAAATCGATCAACCCAAAATCAGTCTTCAACCTGAGTGCAACTTGTAACTTCGTTGGAGCTCCGCGATCCTTGTTCATAGTAGTTGTCTTAAAGTCTTCCAGTAAATTAAAAGATTTGTGAACGTAAAACTAATACAAATTTTTAAATAAATTTTATTTTTTTCCTACAGAGAACAATGAAAGTGTTAATTGGCGCCCGAGCAGGGACCCTGTTTAATAAAACTTGATCGAGTGTTAGTGATAGATATCAGTGATCGTGACCAAGAAAACGCGTTAAATGCCTTAAGTGTCGACGAAAATAAAAACACTATATCGATCTAGGCTAAGAATCAGACAGGGTCAATTCAATCGCTGCAATTTCCTCCAAGATTCGTTCCGAGGAAAACTGATAACCCGAAAGTGTTTGCCCAGGAGCGTTAGTACCTTCAACGTTGGAAAAGCGAGCCCACCTACAAGCTGATCAGTAAAGCACCGAAGATGCTAGTAATAATGTAAGTTAAGAAGAATAAAATTAAAAGAAAATTGTGAATCAAACCGAAAGTTAAAATTTAAAAATAAAGAAACGAAATAATAATTATCTACTATCTCTTAGATAAAAAGAAAATCAATCAGCTAAGTCCTAAAAAAGGAAACATAAGAATCAAAAGAAGAAAATCAATTAGTTAAGTTCTAAAAGAAAACAAAAGAATCAAAAGAAGAAAATCAATTAGTTAAGTTTTTTACAAAAAAGGAACAAAAAAATCAACTAACTCTTAAAATATTTATCCTTACTAACAACTATCCTGTGAACCAAAAGCCATTTCCAACCGCACCGCGAACTTGCCTATTCTTACAAAAAAAACCTGATTGCATATTCGACGCGATTGTGTTACGTATCTGTTTTTCTTTTGAGTGAAATACTTCCCCTTTGAAATTAAAAAATGCCTGATGATAATTGGGTAAAAGCCTCTGTTCTTCAGCCAGGAAATCGTCAAGCTACAGAGCCACAAATGGCATCAACCTCAGGTTCTGCAGGTAGAAATATAGAAGCAGTTTCTATCCAAGGCTTAGATGCAGCTATAGATGTTATATTACCAGCTAGAATGGAGTATTACATTGAGCGCTTGAACTCGTCGCAATCAGAAAACCCAGTATATAAAGATTTAACCCCAAATTTAAATGATAATTGGAACGATTTGGAAAGGGTTCCAGATTTAGTGAAAGGACTTAGAGAATTTTCAGGTAATACAGCAGAGTTTACAACATGGTTTTCCACAGCTTCACGCATAATGGAGGTTTTTGCTCCCTTACAGGGAACACCAAAATATTTCGCGATTCTGTTGACGGCTAGAGACAAAATTACCGGTCATGCAGACTCAGTGTTGAAAGCAAATGATACCTTTTAGAAGAGTATTCGGATAGACGAGACACTGGAATACCAATTATTTTCCATGAGCCAGAAGAATAGTACCATCCATGAATTCTATTTTGCAGTCCACCAACAAATGACCTTAATTATTGATCAAATCAAGAATATGGGGCACAGCCCAGAAGTTAGAATGGTCATGTCGAAACAAATAAAGGACAGAGCTTTAGATACTTTTATTAGAGGCTTGAATGGTGACGGCGTCGGCCACTTGACATCCTGCCGTTGTGATCGTTTTGGGTTAGTTTACGATTACAAGTGTTTGTTCCCACAACATGTGTGGCTGATTGTATTTCTAGTCATATGCTAGGTTAGTTGTTTGTGACAAAAGTAGAGTTGTATTATATTTTCTTTAGTGTATCTGATTTGGTGAAACCGCTTCAGATGAACACTATGTTTATTCTTAAACATTCTGCCAAGGGCCGCCAAATGCGACGTGTTGGAATTTATTAATTGTCTTATACAAATTTTTATTTATATTATCATTGGTAAGATAACTATTGTTAAAGAACCATGAAAAGTTACATAATGGACACTCAAACCTAGTTAATCTGATGTTCCTTTTCCGATTGTAACTGACTTCTTATTCTTACCAATTCTGCTGTATGGTTTACTAAATTAGCTTCTACTGGATTTCATATTATTTTATATTTGGCATATTACTAATATCGCCCAATGCTTAATAATTTTTGTTTCGGGATATCTACCCACTGCTGATGTGCATTACTATGTTGACTTCTAGCCTTTTTATATGGTGGAAAATTTAAAAAATAACTACTTTTACTTTTCGACTTGTTCTAATCTGATCTTTGCTCCACTTTTTTAAATATTGCTGATAGCTAAAATTTGAGTTGTTATTTTGTTTAAATAAATATTTTGCCTTGTCCGCCCTTTTTGTAATGCAAATTCGGACAATTTATTACCGGAATCTATTTTGACATTATTTTTCTTATAATCATTATTTAATTCAACCATTGCCTAGCATACAGATTAAGTATGGCGCAGCCTCTTAATCTAAAACATGCATTGCAATTAATAGATGCAGTAGATAATAAACGAGCCAAAAATTCTATTGGCCTCGGTTACCAATACCCACGTCCAAGTATATTACATAAACCAGTACAACACACTAAGAACAATATGTTCCCTCAACCACCGTACCCTCCAGTACTTCCCCCTAAACCACACATTAATTCAAACTGGTATAACCCCAGACAGATACAGAGCTATAATATTCCTCAGAATAACCCGTTCCGAAATAATAACCAGCCATTCTTTAATGCACCACCTAGACCATTCACCCCGAAGCCGCAACCAAAACCTACTCCAATGGAAGTAGACGGTTCCATCATGACCAGAAAAGTAAACAACATAAACAGACCAAATACCAATCCTTCACAACAGCCAATTTTGTTGAAAAGAGTAAACCAGCCTATAACAAATTTTCCGAAGAAAATTCAAAGACAGTTCCACATTGGAGCTAAAGCACAAAATGAATATAGTACTTCAATGGAAGAAGAACGTCAGTTTAATATGTCCGAAGTTCAGTCCGAATATCAAGAGCAAGATGACTATTTCCAAGTAGTTCCATATTCACAGTTTTCAGAGTATCAACAACAGCAAGAATATTTCACAGATCAAGGTGATATGTCCGATTTAATTCCGCAAATAAAGAGGTATCACAAACCACAGTCCAAGATCCTCTCCCACAATTGTAGTCCGGGAAAAAGACGGAACAGTATACAATTTCTTAATAGACACCGGTTCAAATAAAAATTACATCCAACCGGAAATAGCCAGAAATGTAAAACCAAATGAGCACAAGTTCTATGCGAGAACTGTAAATGGACGCATCCGGTTTTCGGAACATGTCCACTTGGATCTTTTCAATGAACCCAACAAACCTATAATCTTTTTTCTACTGCCAAATTTGGAATCGTTTCATGGAAGATACATTAAAGAACTTAATGCCATTATAGATGCGGGAAAAAATCTATTATACTTCAACAACTCTCATGTTGTTAAAATGAGACAAATGCAAACTCAGCAAGTCCACACGATCAATTCAGATCAACTCTCGGGTCAGCAAAAATTAAAGCTAGAAGCACTTCAAGAGGAATACAAATCGCTATTCGCGAGCCCAGATATGAAGCTGACTTACGTCCAACGTCCAAGGAGAAATTCAAACGACGTCAGACACTCCAGTCTATACAAAACATTACCCGTATCCAGCTTCTCTGAGAGAAATAGTTGAAGAACAAGTTCAAGAATTACTACAAGATGGTATAATATGACCCTCACGGTCGCCTTATAATTACCCCGTTTGGATTGTCCCAAAGAAATGCAACACTCTGGGAAGGAAAAAATATAGGATGGTCATTGACTATCGAAAATTAAATACAGTCACCATTTCGGATAAATAAATGGATAAATGGAAATGTTAGCCATAGTATGGTCCTTGGAAAAATTGAGGATGTACCTTTATGCTAAGTCAAAAGTGACCATTTACACTGATCATCAACCGCTTACCTATGCACTTAGCCCGTAAAACCACAATGCAACCCTGAAAAAGTGGAAAAGTTACTTGGAGGAGTAAAATTATGAGACGCACTTTCTAGAAATCCTACTAGCATAAATGCTAGCAGCACGTCAGCAGCCACTGTGCATAGCGATGAGAGCTCAGGTCATGAACTTATACCAACGTCTTTAAAAACCAATTAATAATTCTCACTGGCGACAACGAAACGACGACATTCGAATTACCGTTCGGCCATGCAGTCCATGGCCATAATATTTTTACATGTTCCAAACTCTTTTTCTGTATCTCAATTCATTAAAGCACAGAACCTTTCAAATATCATTTCAATTTCTTCTTCTTCTTCCCCGTCCCCTATTACACGCATGCCGCGACTCGCACGCATACACATATAGCACTAACCATAGAATACATAGATGCGTCAAACTCAAGATTTTTTGATTACAAGCGCTAACCTGAGCCTGGAACCCCAGAGAACTTTGACAAAAGCCGTACAGCGTACATGTATCAAAAAAATATATAAGGCATAAGAGTCGATAAAGATAAGAGTCGAACCCCGGCCGTCCGATCGCCACGTCATACCCACACTACGAAGCCTGCGCATGTACCGACGAGTGTACACATACATATGCAAAACGAGAACACAGCAACACAGACATGCGTTCATCGTTCTGCGATCTGTGGCAGACTGAATTATTTTCGATGCGTAGCGACACTGCTGCGAGCGAACGGTTTTCGCTCTCGCTACGGCCGCTCTCTGGGGTTCTAGGCCAGAGCCCGGCACTCATATCCCCCGGGGGACGAACACGTTCGGCACCTCGTATGCGTGTAACCGAACGGCTGCCGAAGTCCTCACACAGAGCATGAGGGTGGACTTAGTTGCCCTCAGCATTTCGACGCGAGCACGTCTATGTCACTTTGCTCGATCGCTACACATGAAAAAATGAATGCCTTCATTCTTTTTATGTAACTGGCAGCTTTTGCAATATTCTATTTGAAACAGTCTAACGGATAACTATTTAGAAGATCTCCTTCGGATAAAAAGTTATCCAAATAATATTGAAGTAAAGCAAATAGTTGACTTTCAAAAAATGTATTAATTCGAAATTATTGGTTTTCCATCGCACTTTTAATTTTTCTTGTTTTCGTCACATGCAATTTGCGCAGTGTAAAGCAACTTACTCACACAAGCAAGCGCACACATACATTGACAGTTTTCATTGGCTCTCTTTGTGCCGGGCCCTGTTCTAGGCTGTTCGGCTTTTGCCAAAGTTCTCTGGGGTTCCAGGCTCAGGCTAGCGTTTGTAATCAAAAAATCTTGAGTTTGACGCATCTATGTATTCTATGGTTAGTGCATATAGTTTATGTAGCGTTGCGTCTGTATGTGTGCATGCATGTGCTCTGTTGATTTGATGATGACGTAGTAGGCAGCAAGCTGAACCGATTTATATCGGCTGTAACTTGTGTTCTATTTATCCGATCAGATTCAACTTTTGAGATCTGAGATTTTATATATAATACTATCATATTGGTAAATTTCAAAGGGATACTCCAATTTTTGCAAAAATGTTTCGTTTAGAGCTATATGATATAGTGGTCCGATTCTGCCAATTTTCATACTTTATTTTTCCTAGGTTATTAAAAGCCCCCAAAAAATATTTCATCCCGATAGCTCTTTAGATGGCTGAGTAAAACGCATACGCACAGACGGACGGACAGACGGACATGGCTATATCAACTCAGCTTCTCATGCTGATCAACAATATATATACTTTATAGGGTCGAAAACGTCTCCTTCTGTGCGTTACAAACATCTGACCAATTTTATAATACCCTCTGCAAGGGTATAAAAATAGATTATGGACATATACTAAAATGTAATAAACAATACTTCGGTTAATTAATAAGAACAAATGTAAACATCTAAATAATAAGATACTATGTAAACTGGAAGATTTAATTGACTTAAAGAATAGCAAATGTATAGGAGCGTATTTCCACAGGAAAAAACCAAATTGCCAAACTACGAATAATCAACATGTTAAAACGCATTCAGAGCTGGCTCCCGGCACACTTTTACTAAACCAATTTAAAGGAACCATTAACATTGCGTTTTACTCAGCCATCTTAAGAGCTATCGGGATGAAATTTTTTTGGGGGGCTTGGGGGCTACCTGGGAAAAATAAAGTATGAAAATTGGCAGAATCGGACCACTATATCATATAGCTCTGGAGGAAACATTGTTGCAAAAATTTTAGTATCGCCATGAAATTTACCAATATGATAGTATTATATATAAAATCTCAGATCCCAAAATTTGAATCTGATCGGATAAATACAAGTTATAGCCGATACAAATCGGTTCAGGTTGCTGCCTACTACGTCCTCATCAAATCAACAGAGCACATGCATGCACACATACAGACGCAACGCTACATAAACTAATCGCGAATCGCGGCATGCGTGTAAAAGGGGATGGGGAAGAAGAAGAAATTAAAATGATATTTGAAAGGTTCTGTGCATTAATGAATTGAGATACAGAAAAAGAGTTTGGAACATGTAAAAATATTATGGCCATGGACTGCAAGGGTATATAAACTTCGGCACAGCCGATGTTAGCTTCTTTGATATTTTTCTCTGATAAAGGTCTAAGTCTTGTAAATAATCGTGTTCGTTAGTAAATTTTAATGCTTTTTAAAACAAGTGGGTTCGACCCGAGAATAATTCAAAGCGTTTGAAATTAGTTGCAGAGTGTATAGCATTGTTGTAAGTGATCAATGCTTCGGCGAGGATATCGTCATGTATTGTGGGAGTTTTTTCAGTTTTCCTCTTTTTCATTATTAGTCTGTAAATTTCTGTTAAAGACGAATGAAATCGTTCAACAGGGGCGTTACTGTTGAAAAGATGTGACATGTCTGGTGATATTGTATTGAGTGCAAAAATCAATGCAAAGATTTCCTGCGAACTCTGGACCCTGGTCACACACAATCTGTTTTGGTATGCCATGAGTGCATCTGATTGATTTTACTATATTTAGGCTATCTCTTGCTGGTATAGTGTATCCAGCAGCAAATTTTGAAACTTGTCTATTATTGTTAAAACATTTTGATGGGTAATGGTGTACAAATCGATATGAATTATGTCTAATGGGAGTTTTGGAACCTCTGTTTCCTGATAGGGAACTTTTTGCGGATGTCTATCGTATTTCAGGGTTTGGCATAAGTCACAATTGTTTATCGCTTTTGTAATTTTTTGCTTCATATGTGGAAAATATATTGTTCTTTTTAAATGGGCTAGAGTGTCATCAATTCCCCTGTTATTATTATAATAGTGATAGTCTCTAATTTCTTTTTCTTGTTCATCCTGTGTGGTACGTTCTTCCAAAAACTCTGTGCATCTAACAAGTTTATAGAGTGTACTGTTTGAGAAAAACTGTGAAAAAACCTCTTGTACTATTTTGAATATTGTGTCAGTGATAAAAATTGCACAAGTTTTATTTGGTCTTAAAATAATTTTCAAAATTCTAACCACGACTTTTTTATTTAAAATGGATTCTGATATAATGCGGCGAAGTTTGTTTTTAAACGGGCTTTCGATTTTGATGTTAGAAACTGGATCTTTTTATACCCTTGCAAAAAGGGTATATTAATTTTGGTCAGAATTGTGCAACGCATAGAAGGAAGCATCTCCGACCATATAAAGTATATATATTCTTGATCAGGACGACGAGACGAGTTCAAATAGCCATGTCCGTCCGTCCGTCCGTCCGTCCGTCTGGATCAACGCAAACTCCTCCTAGACCGTTGGAGCTACAGAGCTGAAATTTTGCATGTAGGCTTGTATATACTGCAGGCGATCTCGGATTCAGCCGGATCGGACCACTATATCATATAGCTCCCATACAAATGGCAAAGTCACGAACAGTGACTTTCTCAATAACTTCATTATTTTCATAGCTATTGTCATGAAAGTTGGTATTTGTCAGTTTTGTATTGCTATTAATATTTGTGCCAAATTTGATCTAGATCGGGTGACTATATCATATAGCTCCCATACAAACGGCAAAGTCACGAACAGTGACTTTCTCAATAACTTCATTATTTTCATAGCTATTGTCATAAAAGTTGGTATTTGTCAAATTTGTGTTCCTATTAATAGTTGTGCCAAATTTGTTCAAGATCGGGTGACTATATAGCTCCCAAACAAACGGCAAAGTCACAGTTCAAAGAATGGAATACTAGTTTTGGCAAAACTTAGTATTTTGCAAAATGTAGAATTTCTATTTGTCTCAAAACGTAACAAATCCGAGACAGGTTTATCAGTCGATTGCCTTCACGTACTATAATACGTCGTTTCTAATTGTTTATAGGAATTCACAATTCCCAATAACAAGATTTCGTAATGAAATTATGAAAGATGTAGATAAAGTTCGAGCTCTTCGAGCAACATATAATGTGGTAGTAGTAGGGGATTTCAATATTTGCCGATTTTCCAGCACAGATCAGTTGGAAGCCCGTCTTAATGATAGAGGTTTAGTTTCTTTTTTGAATGTACCAACAACCAAACACTCAACTCAAATAGATTGGCTTTGGGGAACCAGTAATTTACCGGAGGCTATAGCTATGACATATGCATCGCCGTATAGCCATCATGATGCAATATTTTTAAAATATAGTTTGTAAACATTAAGTAGATTAATTTAATTATAGAAATATTTTAGTGTGTAAGATATTGTAAAAATACCTCCTCGGGGATTGGTGGTGGGGAGGCTGAGTATGTGAAAACTTTGTGGGACAAAATTTTACTGTTCAAAAAATACTTATCACAGAAACTAGCAGCAATCCAATTTTGTTTTATTTCTTACTACAATTTAGTTAAAGATATTTGATATGTGTAAAGAAAATATAAATTTCAGCAACAGTGAATAGTTTTTACAGACCGCATAAAGTTGCAAGGGTATACAAACTTCGGCACGGCTTAAGTTAACCCCGGCCCTCTGGTTTCTATTGTGTTTTCATTTTTTATAGGGGTAGTGCCATAATTTTTTTACATTGTTCTTTTATTACCCTAGGAATACTAACAATATAAAGAAGGGCTCTGCCATCAGATGCAATGCTTACTTCGGCAAATTCTATTAGCTCTTCAATATTTACAAACGTTTGGCTTTCTTCGGCAATTAATTCAATGATATTTATTTCTGCTGGTGATAGAATTAAAGAATTTATGGCATTGGCCTTGGCCCAATCTATTACATAAATGACATTAGTAATTTCTTCTCTCAATAAGCTTAATTTGTATTTTGACGTTTCTATTTCTTTTGCTTTATTTTCTGTTTCGGGTTTGTTTTTAAGTAACAAAGAGTTAGTTATTTTGACCAAATCATTTATCTTATTTTCTACTAGGTTATATATTATTACTTGTTTGTTATTATTCTTTAGCTGTTCATTGATTTTATCGATTACAATCTTGTGATCTTGCTGATCTGGGGTACCCGCGAGCCACTTCCACGCTGTTCCAAGTATATCGAGAGAGCGTTTTGCTCTGAATCTCATTGGCTTTAGTCGTTCGATTTCATTCTCGATTCGAGTTATTTCGTAAATTAAAAAACGGTAGTACGGATATGTTTTCGTTTTATTTTGTACAACCTCCTTCAATACTGACAATGCCTGTTGATACTTTTCTATCTCTACCACGTGGATGATCTTAAAGGCACCATTCTGCCTTGCTGCTATTCCGGTTTCCAACATTACCACCCTAGATTTTGAGTAATCCAAGATAGTCGTGTGTCCCCAGCAGGCTGGTAACAAGATTAACATGTCGAAAAAGGATGTTGATCAGTATTTTAGCTGATTCTTATGCACTATCCTGCCTGACATGGTTTTAACCTTTGTATTCAAATCTTCAGCTACTTTTTCTTTTTTATATCTTGGAGTTAGTTTAAACCTAACCTTCTGTTGATCTTAACATATATTGTGTCACCTGGATCGTAAATTTTTATAGGTTCTTTTTATACCATACACCCATAGGGTGAAATGGTATATTAAAGTCGGCAAAATGTATGTAACAGGCAGAAGGAAGCTTTTCCGACCCCATAAAGTATATATATTCTTGATCAGCATCAACAGCCGAGACGATCTAGCCATGTCCGTCTGTCCGTCCGTCTGTATGAACACCTAGATCTCGGAGACTATAAGAGCTAGAGCCACCAAATTTGGTATGTAGACTCGTGTCATATGTACGCTTATCGAGTTTGTTTCAAATGTTTGCCACGGCCCCTACCGCCCCCGCAAATGATATAAAACCGATTTTCTTAAACACCATAGCAACTAGAGACACAAAATTTGATATGTATATTTGCTTAGTAAACGCGCAAATTTTGTATTTATAAAAATTTTGCCACGCCCCCTACCGCCCCCGAAAATCAAATAAAACCGATTTTCTCAAAACCTATTTTAGCTAGAGACACCATAGTTGGTATAAATATTTGCTTGGTAATTGCGCACAGTTTTGATGTGTAAAGATTTTGCCACGCCTCCCTCCGCCCCCGTAATTTGAAAAAACTCGATTATCTCCCGTAATTTTCAACCTTGCGCAATCAAATTTAGCACACTTAAATTTGATACTAATATCCAGCAAAACACCAAATTTGATCAAAATCGGAATAAAAATAGCCAAGTTATGCATATAAACGTTTTTCCATATGGCCGGAAGTGGCCGTTGGCTGGTGGGGGCGCTAGGGTGCTCGAATGCTTGAGTGAGCGAAATACTAAGATATGCTTCTAAAACACATGCAAACAGATTTTTTTAAAAATACATTGGTTATTATAAATTTAAAATATTTGTTTTACTGGTGTATGGTATATCCAAGTCGGCGAGACGACTTACTTACTACATCTCTTGTTGTGATATTGTAAATCGGAATCTTGCTTATCTGAAATTTTCCTTGAAATTTTTTGCCTTTCGAGTACTAATTTTTCTGGTCAGTGTGCTAAGTGTACCGCAAAGAATGCTTCTATGGTGCTATGGATCGTTTTATTATACTCATCTACAGCTCTGAATATTAGGTCTTCGAATTCCAACTCAGGATGCTCAACCTTTAAACATCTCATAATTTCTGTGAATGTCGAATGGAATCTTTCTACTTGGCCATTGCTAGACGATGTATATGGTGGGGTTGTATGGACATTTATGCCTAGCTGATTATTCAAAAGAAATTTTATTGACGCAGAATTCAGGGATTTCTCATTATCCATGACTACCGTTTTGGTCACGCCGAAAGCTACTAATAACTCGCGAAGTGGTACCTTTAAATGTTCCGCTGCTTTTGAATTAACTAGTTTTATTTGCACATACTTTGAGAACTTGTCTATTGCTGTTAGGATAATTTTATTCTGTGTTGAGTACAAATCTATGTGTATGATTTCTCCTGGATAACTAGGAATGGGTGATGGTTGAATTTCTTGATTTGGGGGGTGTCTTTGGTATTTTGAAAGTTTGCATGTTTGACAGGCTTTTACTACTGCTTCTATTTTCTTTTTCATACCGGGGAAAAAAAATTTCCATAAAATTTGTTTTTTGTTCTCCAATGCGTTTCTATGGGCTCTAACATGTTCTTTTGCTAAGATTTCTTGCTGTTGGCTATGGCTCATGGTAATCTGTAGTTTGATTCTGCGTGAATCTGGCTTTATAGTTCCTAAAAAGTTCCGGAAATATGGATTGGATCTTTCCCATAATACTTTCGGAAGTGAAATATTGTTACAAGATCACTCTCTGAATAGTTTCTCCTTACTACTGTATGTCTATGGTATGTAGGGAACGGCAATACGAATGTCGTTGATTCGTTATCGCCAGTGAGAATTATTAATTGGTTTTTAAAGACGTTAATGTCCATTGTTGGTATAAGTTCATGACCTGAGCTCTCATCGCTATGCACAGTAGCTGCTGACGTGATGCTAGCATTTATGCTAGTATGATTTCTAGAAAGTGCGTCTGCTACTACATTTGAGCTACCCGGTTTATACTTCAACTCATAATTGTACTCCGCCAGGTAACTTTTCCACTTTCAACTTCGCATTGTTGTTCTTCGGGCTAAGTGCATAGGTAAGCGGTTGATGATCAGTGTAGATGGTCACTTTTGACTTACCATAAAGATACATCCTCAATTTTTTCAAGGACCATACTGTGGCTAACATTTCCCTCTCGTTTGTAGCATAATTTTCTTCTGTTTTAGATAACGCTCTAGATATAAATGTAATTGGTCTCCCGTTTTGTTCTAGTGACGCACCTATTGCTATATTCGAGGCATCTGTAGCCAGATGGAATTCTTGAAGGAAATCGGGATATGCTAATACTACGTCTTGTGAAATTAATGAATTTTTCACTTTCTCAAAAGAGTCGTGTTCTTCTTTGCCAAAACGAATTTCGATTTTATTGGAAACATTCTTTTTAGTTCTGCCATGTTCGCCACTCAATAAGGCTGTAAGGGGTCTTGCTAATTTAGCAAAATCTTTAATGAATCTCCTATAATAGCTGGCTAAACCCAAGAAAGACCTTAGTTGTTTTAGGTTCTTTGGTGTGGGGAAGTTTTTGATAGCCTGCACTTTTCTGGGTTGGTCTTAACACCTTCCCTTGATATTACTACGCCTAGGAAATCAACACTATGTTTGAGGAATTTACATTTATCTACCTGTACTTTCATGTTTGCTCCTGACAAGGTAGAGAATACTTCGGCCAAATGACGAAAATGTTCTTCCTCAGATTTGCTGAATATTATGATATCATCGATATAAACATAGCATATTTTTCCTATATGCTCTCTTATTATGTCATCAAGGGCTCTTTGAAATATTGATGGCGAATTTTTCAACCCGAAGGGGAGTCTGGTAAATTCGTATTTCCCTCCGTTTACAGCGAACGCTGTTTTCTCAATATCAGATTTCTTTAGAATCTGATGAAATCCACTTTTCAAGTCGAGAACAGAGAAATATTTGTTGTTGCCCAATTGAGCAATCATCTCTCCAATTTCGGAAATTGGATATTTATCCGAAATGGTGACTGTATTTAATTTCCGATAATCGATGACCATCCTATGTTTTTTCCTTCCCAGACTGTCACTTTTCTTTGGGACAATCCAAACAGGGGAATTATAAGGCGACCGTGAGGGTCGTATTATACCATCTTGTAGTAATTCTTGAATTTGTTCTTCAACTACTTCTCGCAACGAAGCTGCATACGGGTAATGTTTTGTATAGTCTGTAGTGTCTGACGTCGTTCGAATTTCTCCTTGGACATTGGTAGCGTAAGTCAACTTCAGGTCTGGGCTCGCGAACAGCGATTTGTATTCCTCTTGAAGTGCTTCTAGCTTTAATTTTTGCTGACCCGAGAGTTGATCTGAATTGATCGTGTGGACTTGCTGAGTTTGCATTTGTCTCATTTTAACAACATGAGAGTTGTTGACGTATAATAAATTTTTTCCCACATCTATAATGGCATTAAGTTCTTTTAATGTATCGTTGCCTAAGATTCCATGGAACGATTCGAAATTTGGCAGTAGAAAAAAGATTATAGGTTTGTTGGGTTCATTGAAAAGACCCAAGTGGACATGTTCCGAAATTAGGATGCGTCCACTTACAGTTCTCGCATAGAACTTGTGCTCGTTTGTTTTTACATTTCTGGCTATTTCTGGTTGGATATAATTTTTATTTGAACCGGTGTCTATTAAAAAATTGTATACTGTTCCGTCTTTGTCCCGGACTCCAAAGTACGGCAAAGAGGAACTTTTCATCCTAAAAAATTGACAGTATCCTCAATTCGTGGGAGAGGATCTTGGCCTATGGTTTGTGATACCTCTTTTTTTGCGGAATTAACTCGGACATATCACCTTGAGCGGTGAAATATTCTTGCTGTTGCTGATACTCTGAAAACTGTGAATATGGGACTACTTGGAAATAATCATCTTGCTCTTGATATTCGGACTGAACTTCGGACATATTAACCTGAGGTTCTTCTTGCATTGCAGTACTATATGATTCATTTTGTGCTTCAGCTCCAATGTGGAACTGTCTTTGAATTTTATTCGGAAAATTTGTTATAGGGTGGTTTACTCTTTTCAACAAAATTGGCTGTTGTCAGGGATTGGTATTAGGTCTGTTTATGTAGTTTACTTTTCTGGTCATGATGGAACCGTCTACTTCCATTGGAGTGGGCTTTGGTTGCGTTTTCGGGGTGAATGGTCTAGGTGGTGCATTAAAGAATGGCTGGTTATTATTTCGGAACGGATTATTCTGAGGAATATTATAGCTCTGTATCTGTCTGGGGTTATACCAGTTTGTATTAATGTGTGGTTTAGGGAGAAGTACTGGAGGGTACGTTGGTTGAGGGAACATATTGTTCTTATTGTGTTGCACTGGTTTATGTGATATATTCGGACGAGGGTATTGATAACCGAGGCCAATAGTATTTTTGGCTCGTTTATTATCTACTGCATCTATTAATTGCAATGCATGTTTTAGATTAAGAGGCTGCGCCATACTTAATCTGTCTGCTAGGTCACCATTCAAGCCTCTAATAAAAGTATCTAAAGCTCTGTCCTTTATTTGTTTTGACATGACCATTCTAACTTCTGGGCTGTGTCCCAAATTCTTGATTTGATCAATAATTAAGGACATTTGTTGGTGGACTGCAAAATAGAATTCATGGATGGTACTATTCTTCTGGCTCATGGAAAATAATTGGTATTCCAGTGTATTCTCGTCTATCCGAATACTCTTCTAAAAGACATTTCGAGATTGCATCCCAATGCAATGCGGTATCATTTGCTTTCAACACTGAGTCTGCATGACCGGTAATTTTGTCTCTAGCCGTCAACAGAATCGCGAAATATTTTGGTGTTCCCTGTAAGGGAGCCAAAACCTCCATTATGCGTGAAGCTGTGGAAAACCATGTTGTAAACTCTGCTGTATTACCTGAAAATTCTCTAAGTCCTTTCACTAAATCTGGAACCCTTATCAAATCGTTCCAATTATCATTTAAATTTGGGGTTAAATCTTTATATACTGGGTTTTCTGATTGCGACGAGTTCAAGCGCTCAATGTAATTCTCCATTCTAGCTGCTAATATAACATCTATAGCTGCATCTAAGCCTTGGATAGAAACTGCTTCTATATTTCTACCTGCAGAACCTGAGGTTGATGCCATTTGTGGCTCTGTAGCTTGACGATTTCCTGGCTGAAGAACTGAGGCTTTTACCCAACTATCATCAGGCATTTTTCAATTTGAAAGGGGAAGTATTTCACTTAAAACAACAACAGATACGTAACACAATCGCGTCGAATATGTAATCAGGTTTTTTGTAAGAATAGGCAAGTTCGCGGCGCGGTTGGAAATGGCTTTTGGTTCACAGGATAATTGTTAGTAAGGATAAATATTTTAAGGGTTAGTTGATTTTTTCTTTTTTTTTTGAAAAAAAAACTTAACTAATTGATTTTCTTCTTTTGATTCTTTTGTTTACTTTTAAAACTTAGCTAATTGATTTTCTTCTTTTAATTCTTTTGTTTCCTTTATTAGGATTTAACTGATTGACTTTCGTTTTGATTCACAATTTTCTCTTAAATCTATTTTTCTTAACTTACATTATTACTAGCATCTTCGGTGCTTTACTGATCGGCTTGTAGGAGGGCTCGCTTTTCCAACGTTGAAGGTACTAACGCTCCTGGGCAAACACTTTCGGGTTATCAGTTTTCCTCGGAACGGATCTTGGAGGAAATTGCAGCGATTGAATTTTGACCCTGTCTGATTCTTAGCGTAGTTCGATACAATGTTTTTATTTTCGTCGACACTTAAGGCATTTAACGCGTTTTATTGGTCACGAACACTGATATCTTTCACTAACACTCGATCAAGTTTTGTTTATCAGGGTCCCTGCTCGGGCGCCAATTAACACTTTCCTTGTTTTCCGTAGGAAAAAAATAAAATTTATTTAAAAATCTTTATTAGTTTTACGTTCACAAATCTTTTAATTTACTGGAAGACTTTAAGACAACTACTATGAACAAGGATCGCGGAGCTCCAACGAAGTTACAAGTTGCACTCAGTTTGAAGACTGATTTTGGGTTGATCGATTATGTTTGGATGAAGCCTCTGGTATTGGGCGTCGTTAATGACAGCGACGTCTTCTGCTGAGTCCAAAAGTCCAACGCTGGCGTGGGATCTGTTTATCGATGAATTGATTTAGGCGACTTGAAGTCTGGTGTACCGAACTTGATCTGTTTATTGCCGAATTGTAGAATTGGGCGACTTGCTGTCTGATGTACTGCACACGACACCATTCCCATAGGAATGTTTAGTTTGGTAGTTTTTGTTTGTGCCTATGCCCATTATGACGAGTCTTGACTATTGTAAGATGAATGTGGGCGCGGTCATAAAATATTTATAGGTTTATAGCATGCCTGGTCTTAACTTGTACAAACATATGTATATATCAAAATATTTATAGATATTATGCACGATGAAACATTTTAAAATAATACATATGTATGTCTATTACTACTTTTAGTGTAATCAATATCCTCAAATATGACGTTGTCATAACATAAGTATGTATGTGTTTCATACGTACATAGGTGCATTTTTACATAACAGTATCATGTTCTAATTTTTCAAGCAAATGCTATTTGGAAAATATCGCCAATTAATTTTTTTGCGTTTGTACTAGTCTTTTTTAAGACTTCTCTCTTTCTACATAACTATTAATCATATTATCCAACTTACAGCTTTTTTTTGCATACCTAATTCATATTATCTTACTCTCAGATTTTGTTTTACATATCTAAATCATATTATCCTACTTTCAGCTTTTTTACATATCTACATATATCATATTACCTTACTTTCAGAATCATATATATCATATTACTTTTTAAGCCAACTTATTTATAATATACTATAATTGTAAAATTTTAAAATGCCTCGCTTTTCGAGAAAATCTGCTGAACAACGACGACGGGAAGCTGCAAATCGGACTCTCACTTACCGCCAAGAAAATAGCAACGAGGTTCGCGAGAGAAATTCGCAACGCATGGCAAATAATCAGCAAAATGGTTTGGAAACACGGGAACGAGATCGTAGGCAATACGCATTGGCACGTGCTGAACGACGAGCCAATAGAGACTACAGACTGCAGGAGCAGGCCCGAAACACACGGACCCGGCGTATTACGCGACAAGAATCTGATTATCGTTCGATGGAGCAGGAGGCCAACACTGCGCAGCATATTGTTCGGAGACAGGATGACGCGTTCAGGCAGCAAGAGCGCGAACGGGACGCAAAAGCCCACTTCGCCCACTCGCCAACCTTGTCGTTAAATATGGGGCTGATGTTGTTCCATAAGTCACCGTTTTTAAACGATAAAACTTTAGTTCTTGACTTGAATTCCCTCTCCACAAGATCATCCGATTGAATTGATCGGCAGGGTTTATCCAGACTTGACGATACATTTTTTCAATGTCTGCAGTGAACACATTTGTGTGTCGTGAACCGCAGTAGAATTGGGAAGAAGCCAAATTTAAAATTTCTTTTTTTTTTATTTTTTTTTATGGGAATGCATCAGAGTTGAATTAAAAACTAGGATTTCCCAACACAGATCGGACTATAAAATGAGACATTATTCAGACACACCAAAAACTGCATTAATGACACACTGTGCAACTAGTGGCCATGCACCGAATTTCGAAGAGAAAATAATATTGGATGAAGAGCGACACTACAACAAAAGGTTTACCATGGAGATGCTACATATCATCAATACTCCGAGCGCCACACGACTTAACTTTAAGACTGATACCGACAACTGCGCTCACATATACAGACATTTACTTAACTAGAATTATTTCTTAACTCCACGTCGAATGGTGCTGACGTTTCAAATAATATATGTTACAAGATTGTTAAATGTCATATAATTGTTAAATGTTTTTGTATTTGACTGGAGTTGCCCTGAAGACGGTTGACCACTCTCACTTGATGACGGTTTCACCAAGTCTGTTAATCTTTCTACTTGGAGCCGCCAATGTCGTGGTCACCAAAATGTTCAATTAAAGACGTTAGTATTTCTTGAATTTAATTAATCTTTATTTGTTTATATATAAATAGGCACTAGCACATAAACCAGTGATTAAAGGTTGTCGCAACCAACACATAAATTGGCTGGATTTCGGAGTGAGATTACAAAGGTAGATATTGGGGCCCAAAGACACAGCGATGGACACCCGATGTAACTACAGTTGGTATCTGATCTTACTAAGAATAATGCATTTCTTTTATAGTAAAAATAAAGAGCTCACCAGTGCATAGTTCGACATGGTGTTAGGTCAGCAAAATACGTCTTTATTGCATAGCAGCTTAATTAACTAGGTCTTTATTGTTAACTGCTGACCATTTCAGATCTTCTTATGACTCATCAGTCAGGCTCATCAGCCATCGATATCTATAATCGGGTTACATACTAACTTGACATACATTTTTATTTGTTCTATATTATGATTGTCTTATTGGTATCTTATTTTATATAATCTAAACACCTACAGACTCAGAGCTGAGCTGCTCGTCGGATACGCCCATCGCATCACGTTGCATGGCGGCAATCAACTAATGGTACGGTATCTGCGAACCAAATTCTGGATTCCACGGATTAAGAATCTGGTGAAGTCCCACACTCAAGGGGTGTAAAGTCTGCATCGTTCAGCGTCGACGAGTACAGACTCAAATTATGGGTGATCTACCTCTAGAGCGCATCACGAACTCCAGGCCTTTCACCCACACGGGCATTGACTTCGCAGGGCCTTTCGAGATCAAGAATTACACCGGGCGTGCGTGTCTTATTACGAAGGGTTATGTCTGCGTCTTTGTGTGTTTCAGCACGAAGGCAATCCATCTCGAGGCTACCTCCGACCTCACCACTGAACGATTTCTCGCAGCCTTCTCTCGGTTTGTCGCACGGAGACAGTGCCCACAGCGCATTTACTCCGATAATGGCAAAACCTTCTTAGGGGCCTCGAAGGTGCTCGACTTTCTGGACGCCACCAAGCAAAACATAATGAAGGCATTTCCCCAGCATATTTTATCCTGGCATTTCATTCCGCCGAGCGCTCCCCATATGGGAGGACTGTGGGAGGCAGGGGTCAAAAGTTCTAAGACCCTATTTTACAAGTCCTCGTCTAGTATTATGTACACGTTCGAGGAACTTTCCACTCTCCTATGTCGAATCGAGGCGTGTTTGAACTCCAGGCCAATTTCTCCCAAGAGCGATGACCCAGAGGATCGGCTGGCATTGAGCCCGGGACACTTCCATATTGGAGGACTGCTCTTATCCATTGCTGAATCGGCGATTCTAGTCGAGCCAATGTGTCTAATCTTAAGGAGCTCCACAAACGGAATAAGTGGAAACCACCGACTCGCAGTCTCCAGACAGGCGACCTCGTGATGGTGTCTCCAAACAGTGGCGCTTAGGACGAATTGAGAGCACGCTTCCCGGGGCTGATGTTCTCGTCCGAGTGGCGGATGTTAACAGCGCGTGGGTCTATCCGAAGACCCGTTGCGAAGCTCATCCTGTCGCAAGACCACAGTGGTTCTGAGCCTAAAAAGATACAATGTTGTATATAAAAAACTATCATATTTGTTAATTTCTTAGGAATACTCTAATATCTTCATCAATTATTCTTCTATATCTTACCCGGGTATGGCAGCGCTGCCGGAAGCGGTTGAGCAGCGCCGGTCTATATTGACTTCAACTTGTGTTCTGTTTAACTCTGATCAGATTGCAATTTTTCAATAATGCTTCTCATGCTGATCAAGAATATATATACTTTATGGGTTTGGAAACGTCTCCTTCTGTGCGTTACAAACATCTATTATACCCTCTGCAAGGGTGTAAAAATGGAGGCATTGTGGGAAGGTCGGATAAAGCGAAGGTTTTTGCGTCGTGGACAAAGATAACGCCTTTTATTTGTTTCATTTTTCCAGAGGTGGAATACGCATACGTAAACCTATATTTGGAAACAGTCAGAAAATCCAAACATGTTGAGAAATAAAACGCAGTTTTTTGGAATTCGACATTAAGTTTTTATACCATACACCCATAGAGTGAAATGAATTAAAGTCGCCAAAATGTATGTAACAGGCAGAAGGAAGCTTTTCCGACTCCATAAAGTATATATATTCTTGATCAGGATCAACAGCCGAGAAGATCTAGCCATGTCCGTCCGATTTTCTCAAACACTATAGCAACTTGAGACACAAAATTTCGTATGTATATTTGTTTAGTAATTGCGCACATTTTCTATTTGTAAAATTTTGCCACACACCCTGCAGCCCCTGCAAATTAAATAAAACCGATTTTCTCAAAAACTATTCTACCTTTCCGCCCCCTTAATTTGAAAAAACTCGATTTTCTCCCGTAATTTTCTACCTTGTGCAATCAAATTTAGCACACTTAAATTTGATACTAATATCAAGCAAAATACCAAAAATCAAAATCGGAATAAAAATAGCCAAGTTATGCATATAAACGTTTTTCCATTTGGTCGGAATTGGCCGTTGGCTGGTGGGGAAATACTAAGATGTGCTTGTAAAAAGCATGTGAGCAGATTTTTTTAAAAATACCAAAATGCATTTGTTATTATAAATTTAAAATATTTGTTTTACTGGTGTACGGTATATAATATAGTCGGCGAAACGACATTATTTTTTTTAAAGAACGACGCTATATAGAGATTGCATTGTAAATATAAGCTCCCTGGCATATTTATAAAGTCACTTGAAAAATAGCAATATTTCCAAAACTTCCAAAAAAGAAACAAAAATAATACAAAAACAATTGGCTTAATCCAAACTAACGGTATTTTTAAATATACACTTAAGCTAAGTCTTAATGTTGCATATTTATAAAGTCACTGTTCTTATTTTTACTGTAGCTTAAAATTAGCTGAAAAAAAACAATTTTAATTAACAAATAACATCGCCTCGGGAGCCAATAACCTTATCTATGCGCCCTTGCATACTTCCAATAAGGTTAGCTACCAAACCTGCATCAATTTTCGCCCACTCATCGAAAAGAGCATCTTAAGATGACTTAAAGTTGAAAACTGGCGATTTTCGGCATAGACTCTCTGTGTGAGTATCACCCATAGATTCTCCATGGGATTTAGATCGGGAGAACAGGCAGGCCACTGTAAAACTTTGGTTCCTTTGGAGGAAAACCATGCTTTAGTCTCCCGACTGACATGGACTCTCGCGTTGTCCTGCTGAAAAGTATGTCGTGCATAGCCATTTTCATCTAAAAATGGTACCAGACTACTTTCCAAAGTACTACTTTCCAATGATACCACTTCTAATGAAAGGACACCACTTATGGAAAATGCTCCCCACACCATAATGCTCCCCACACCATAATGCTCCCCACACCATAATGCTCCCCACACCATAATGCTCCCACCACCAAAATTTCTCTTGGCACATTGAAGTGGTTTCTTCCGAATATCATGCCAATAGCTTCGAAACCCATCTGGACCATCCAAATTCCATTTTTTTTCGTCAGAAAAAATCATCTAAAAAAGAACTGCTTAAAAACTGTCGAGTTTAAAATATCCTTGATTTGGGGTTACCTCATTCCATATTGTACTCAAATTGCCTAATTCAAAATTTAATCTGGCAGTCTTATGACGCGCCAATAGATTGGGGACTTGCTTCATTTTTTCATACCGTAGTATTCCGGAACGTTTAGGAGTCCGGGAAATCGTGGAAAGCGATACATTAAGGCCATCTGTCGAACGCAAACATGATAGTGACGTTGATGAGTTGCTGGCGTTTCGCACAATTTGCCTTTCCTCTCGCTTGTCGAGATGCCTTTTGCGTCCTGTTGTCTTTATAGAGCCATACGAAGATGGATTTTTTAAAAAGTTTCGGACAACGGATTGACTACGCCTAATTTGACGAGCAATACCTCGACCACTGACACCACTATCGCTTAAGGCTATAATCTTGCCCTTTTCAATATCACTTAGAGATTGTCCACGAGGCATTTGCGCAAATTTATGGTTTTCTTAATTAATTCGTTCAAACTCCACCAAATCTAATCTCAAACTGCATCAGAAAGCTCTAATTCTAAAGGTGACTTTATAAATATGCAACAGTAAAAACTCGCGACCATTCGATAAACAAAGTACCGTTAGTTTGGATTAAGCCAATTGTTTTTGTATTATTTTTGTTTCTTTTTCCTCTTCATTTTCTTAATATACCGTATTGAACTACAGTTAGTAGTTTTGGAAATATTGCTATTTTTCAAGTGACTTTATAAATATGCAAGGGAGCTTACATTCTGCTAGCAGACGGCTTTTTCCTTCTTTTTTCAATAATTTTCCCCAAAAAGGCAGACGAGGCACAATAAAATCTTACTTTATACATTCATACTCCTCACTCCTTCCTTACAAATGAAAACTAGGAAAGTGTCCTCACTTCCGTTATACTGCTCAGAGAGGTGACGATGTGTTGCTATGTTGGCCACAAACATTCATCTGAAGCCCTACCGACAAGTAGAGCGTAGTTTGGTTATGGATTAATATGTGAGTTACAACATAACCATAAAAGGGGACTTTTTGCCTTGAGAATAAGGAATAGATTTGGGATGCTAGGCGCTACTAGAACGCTGCACTTAGCAGCCGGTGGATGTCGAATCGGAGTCATGTAGTGTTGTCGGATTTGTAGAATATCTATAGGGGGCTTATATTTGTCAGGATATGCGTATGTCTGGCGAAGGCCAAGAGTTGGTAGATTGTTCGTTTGGCTGCAACCTGAAGCGACTTCACTAGATGGACTCCCTGGTACCTATCGCTGTGAAGGCTGCACATTCGTGTAAATAGTGTTCAAGCGTTTTGGGACTATTCGTCATCTTACATTTCTGGCACTTATGCCTAAAATCATCGTTTCTCGCGCTGCACATAGTTTTGGCAAAAAGTTTTCCACCGCTCCTTCTTCTACCACGCCTGCCTTCTCCTGCAGAGCCTATTCCCAATTCGTTCCTGATCGTCATAATTTTTACACCAAAAGTGAAAAATACAAAAATACACATAATACGGCAGAGTCTTCCAGAATTTCTCCAACACGCAACTTTGCACATAGTAACCACCTTGCAGGTGGGCCTGTAAGATAAGGAGTAGCCGTGGGTTTCCCTGGTTTCGGGATCAGCAAGCGTTGCTTCTATGTGTGTATGTATGTGCTCTGCTGCTATGCTGATTCGACCAATGGCACAGTAGGGAGCAGACAACGCACCGGTGACAGTGACTACGGCCCATGACATTTTCACAAATCTTGTATACAGTAAATCCTCGGCTACCTTTTTGATCTGCATGTAGTCTGGCCACATCGCTGGCACGATGAGGCCGTTTTGCTGGCCGGTGCCGCCTTTGGAGTATCCCTATGAAATCTTAAGTGATAATTTTTAATTTATAAATTTTTGAATTTTTAATTTAAAACGGCTCTGCCCAAAGGCTGCCGACAGCGCTGCCAATAGCCTAATTTGACTTTTCTCGCAATCACCAGAGCGGTGAGTTCCAAGCTCTGCATGCATTTTTACATATAAAGCGGATGGGGGAAGAAAAAATTTATAGAAAAAAAATCACTGGCACATTAAAAAATTTTTATAAACATTAATGATTTAATATATATTTGTATACCGTTGCAATTTTTTTTATTACTCTTCCCGTATCTATAGCCGTCAAACTGGCAAACTGGTTTATATAAAAAGTATATTCTAAGGGTGAAGCAATCTTGTGCAAGTAACATGCTATTTGAAATGTACAGGAATTTCAGTTATTTTAAAATTCAACTAATTTCGATTATTTAGAATTTTTTTGTTGTTATCGATATTTGCTAAAGTGGTGAGAATCGAAATTTAGGTAACCATCTGATGAAAATAGGAATTTAGTGGCAACGCCACGCAGCTGATCGGTTTGGCTTACATTGATTTGTAATTTTTCTATAAATAAAGTTTAGATAAAACAATAAGGAAAAATATCAAAGAAGCTAACATCGGCTGTGCCGAAGTTTATATACCCTTGCAGTCCATGACCATAATATTTTTACATGTTCCAAACTCTTTTTCTGTATCTCAATTCATTAATGCACAGAAACTTTCAAATATCATTTCAATTTCTTCTTCTTCTTCCCCATCCCCTTTTACACGCATGCCGCGACTCGCACGCATACACATATAGTTTATGTAGCGTTGCGTCTGTATGTGTGCATGCGTGTGCTCTGTTGATTTGATGATGACGTAGTAGGCAGCAAGTTAAACTGATTTATATCGGCTGTAACTTGTGTTCTATATATCCGATCAGATTCAAATTTTGGGATCTGAAATTTTTGCAAAAATGTTTCGTTTACAGCTATATGATATAGTGGTCCGATTCTGCCAATTTTCATACTTTATTTTTCCCAGGTAATAAAAAGCCCCCAAAAAAAAATTTCATCCCGATAGCTCTTAAGATGGCTGAGTAAAACGCATACGCACAGACGGACGGACAGACGGACATGGCTATATCAACTCAGCTTCTCATGCTGATCAAGAATATATATACTTTATATGGTCGGAAACGTCTCCTTCTGTGCGTTACAAACATCTGACCAATTTTATAATACCCTCTGCAAGGGTATAATAAGGGCTTTTTATTACCTGGGAAAAATAAAGTATGAAAATCGGCAGAATCGGACTACTATATGATATAGCTCTGGAAGAAACATTTTTGCAAAAATTGGAGTATCGCCATGAAATTTACCAATATGATAGTATTATATATAAAATCTCAGATCCCAAAATTTGAATTTGATCGGATATATAGAACACAAGTTACAGCCGATATAAATCGGTTCGGCTTGCTGTCTACTACGTCATCATCAAATCAGCAGAGCACACGCATGCACACATACAGACGCAACGCTAAATAATCTATATGTGTATGCGTGCGAATCGCGGCGTGCGTGTAAAAGGAGATGGGGAAGAAGAAGAAGAAGAAATTGAAATGATATTTGAAAGGTTCTGTGCATTAATGAATTGAGATACAGAAAAAGAGTTTGGAACATGTAAAAATATTAAGGCCATGCAAGGGTATATAAACTTCCGCACAGCCGATGTTAGCTTCTTTGATATTTTTTTTAAAGAACCGCCTGGCTTGACATTTGATTTGAGATTGCTGTCTCCGGCAGACTTGCACCAGCAGCCTCAAATCTCACCTCACTCAACAACGTTATGTAGATGGGAAGAGCATGTTGGAGTATTTCCAAGTATAAACGAGGCGTATAATTTACCTAAGGAGATTTTTTATTCGGCCTAGGAACGGACGAAATAATCAGGATTAAGTGAAATGAGTCAACATAAGGCTCCACAGTAGTTAATGTAGCAGTAGTTTGGAATAAATTTTAGTTTAAGTTTACATTGAATTTCCTTTTTTTGGTTTGTTTGGAGGCTAAATGATTCAATTTTAAAGGAAATGGAATACAATGGCAGTGTATATTTTCGTTAGTTAATAATTTTCATTTTTTCACTATTTGAGTATGCATGTACATAAATTCACAATGTAACTAATGCTTTAGCTCTAGTTGGAATATGTAAGCCTTCCTAGTTTCAAGAGCGACACCAACACAACGAAAGATCCTTCTGTGTGGGAAAAATTAACAAGCTGTAAGTGTATCAAAAACCAACTTTTCCTTTTATCTTTTTTTTAAATTTATATGATCAAATGAATACATTCGGGTGAGCATTAGCATTTAATACATTGTAAAGAGGCATATGGAATTTGTAAGTGAATTAGCGTCATCATAACAGTATAATTTTTTTTTTTGGAATCTTTTTTCGGAACTAATGTAAAGTTTGGAAATCATGAATATTAAATATTAAAGTAATCATTAGTAATAAGAATGAATATGCAACATTTGCAACCTCTATTGTCGGATTTACACCGATATTCAGCTATATAGCTAAACATTTTTTTTGCAAATGAAGAATTTTCGTAGATCAAATTGCTCGAATCTATAGCACGCAGTTGCTAATTATTTTGAATTGTTTGAATAAATATTAAGTTCATTATGAATTATTAATTTCTTTAGTTCCCTGATGTAAAAGGAGAAGTCATAGCTTTCGTTTTGGGAGTCTGCGTTAACTTTCGCTGGCAGGCTCATGGTAGGGTGGGTACAGACGCGGAGCACAATTATCATCTATAGCGCCTGCAAGAAGTGATGTCCGAAGCTCTTTTGTATTCTCCCCTAATGAACAACCAGGCAAGGGATGCGGTTCATATGAATAGCCGACATACATAAAATACGCTATGAAAATACTAGCTATGACGTTCACAAAGAACCTCCCCTCAAGCTGTTTTTGCTAGTCGTTTATGAATCCCATTGAGCAGGCAACAATATGCACACTAAACAACTTGTCTAAATTCTATCACACGAGTTCTCAATATAATTTCAGTGGTTCGGGCAACTCTAGTTGGAAATCGAGGTGAAGTCCTGATGGAACAGCGTTCGTAGTTTAATCCGTTCTGCCTCTATCATATTGAGCAAAAGGCTCGCATTGCCCACCTTTGTGTTTTGCTAACCTATGTCGACAGTTACAGGGTGCAAACCACGAGTGTAGGCTGCTACTTTATTTTCTTAATATATATGTGTAGTTGTCTTTAACTATTACATATATAAGACGGGATAAAAAAAAAATTGAAAAATTGTTCTCACTCTTCAGGCCAAGAATTGGACGAGAGGTTTACTGTAAATTTTTTTCTTTACACTTTGGGTAAAGGGGGTCGAATAACATCAGACCATATTGAGCCTTCGTCAGAAAAGACCAAATGTGTCATTGCTTTTCTTGAATTCTTTTTCTTTTTTCTTCTTTTTGCTCTCTACTGACTGAGGAACATTTAGCTTTGAATTCTTGTAGCCAGACTACAATAGCGACCAGTGAAACACTCCTTAGGACGTAGATAGTATTCTCTTTTTATTTTTTTTTTTTTCGTGTAAAGCTTGAATGTTATGGATGCGGTCTATATGAAACTAAATAGAAATCGTATTGTAGTAATTCTGCCACAGCGACCTCTAGTAGTAGGATTGGCTAACTAAACTTCGTCTTTTCGCATCTTTTATGTTAAACTAATACTGATATTGGCGATTTAAGTCTAGCTTGGAATTCGTAACGTAGTGTTTTTACGTCTACGACCACTAGAGGCCAAACCAATAACTTGGAGGATCTTTTTGTTTCTTTCTATTTTTTTCTTTCAATCAATGGATTGGATTTTTGTAATTCTTTATAATTGCGAGGCAGATATTAAGACCAATCAATTCAGGGGTGAAGTAATATTGCCATTATATAAAAAGGAATAATTAAATTAATCTTTTCTCTCTTTCGAAAGCACCAGGTGCAAATGGAATCTTATAATTTAAATAGTGCAGTCATAAATTACGCTAGGAAATGCAGGTTTTTAGCTAAGCTAAATCCTGACCAGTTAAAAGAGTGATGCATCTAAAATTATATGTCAGGAGCAACCCAGTGTATTCTTTAATCTTTTTCTTTCATTTTCCTAAATTTGTTTTGGGATATAATAGAGTATAGGACTCATTAGTATTAAAATAAGATAGTGACTTCAAATTCACATTAAGGGAACGATATTATTTAAGATAAAATACCAATTAAAAATTAATCACCATATATTATTACTAATCAAGAATTTGTCAAAATGGGTCTCAATAGGAGTGAAGAAAACTTAGCTCATGAGAGCTCAGATGCGTTATGCTCAATTTGTCAAAAAGCTGTATGGGCCACGCAAGAGTTGGTGGTGAAAACTTCATGCCATCATATATTTCATTAGACTTGTATATCAGAATGGATTGATCATTTTAATGTTTGTAATGCGTCGATAAGTAGAGCAGATTTAGAAGTGCAGAACGTGCCATTTGCAGAGATAGAATCCGAACGTCCTGTTAACATAGGTGCAATCACAACAGGAGCAGTGCCGAAAGGCGAAAGTGGGGGTGAACAAGCTAATCAAGCAACTGCAAATATAGAGATGTCTGCAGGCCGACCCACAACGATAAGAAAACAACGAGGAAGACCTCAAGGAAATGGATCCAAAATACCTCGTAGAAGCTTAGACGCTAGTAGCAGACCAACGCGATCCTCGATAGAAATTGATTATGACAGAATTTGCAATCAAATAGAGTCCATAATAGACCGAAGAATGGGACAATTGGAAATTACAGAGCAACAGGTAAATGCTTCAGCGCCTGTATCCCCTAATGATAGAGTAAGGAGTTATAGAGGTGAGGTGCGCAAGATTGAATCGATTTTGCAATGGCCTACACCAAAGTCCCTAAAACAAACATGTGGATTTTTAGGATTAGCAGGATGGTATCGAAGATTCATCGCAAACTTTTCAGAAATTGCAGCGCCAATTACAGATTTTTTAGGAAAAAAACAAAGTTTTAATGGACAGCTAGTGCGCAGAAAGCGTTTGATGATCTCAAAAGACAACTGACGACTGCTCCCGTTTTGCAAAACCCTAATTTTAGTAAAAAGTTTTATCTTCAATGTGATGCAAGCGATGTTGGTGTTGGTGTCCAGTGTTTCGGAACGTGAATTATGCCAGTCTATCTTGGTTGATGAAGCAGTCCAATCTTAAAAGGCGTCTAGCGAGGTGGGCTGTGCAACTGCAAGGATATAAATTTGAGATAAGTCATAGAAAGGGACGAGAACATATAGTACTACGAGGAGATCGCGAGATCATTTGGGGCAGAAATTGATTTATCTTCAGACTGTTTTAAGGATGAAGAGTATCGAAAACTAAAGTACTACAAAATGTGCAGTCATACCCTGATGTCAAGGTCATGGATAACTTGGTGTATATCAGGACTGAACATAATGATGGTACCGAAGAGTGAAAAAGGAAAATGTGGTGCCGCATAGAATGACCGCACAAGTTATATGCTCATGATTCCACTATTGCAGCTCATGGAGGCATGGTGAAAACCGTGAAATATAATATAATAATATTGGCCAGGGATGGTTTCCAAGATTCGAGAATATGTGCGTAATCGTGAGGTATGTAAGTGTACTAAACCTCCTAATAGGACATTAAAACCACCCATGGGTAAACAGGCACTGTCTGAACGACCGTTTGAACGCTTGTACATCGACCTCTTAGGACCATATCCAAGGAGTTGAAAAGGAAACATAGGTTTACTTATTGTGTTAGATAATTTGACCAAATTTCATTGGCTTTGACCTGTGAAAAACTTCACGACAAAACGGATTATAGTGTTTCTTCAAAGTCTGATTTTTCTATCCTACGGAGTGCCAGAAATTTTAGTAAGTGATAATGGAGTGCAGTTTAAATCAAACGAATTTAATTCACTTTTAACTACGTTTGGAGTTCAGCATACATATACAGCTGCATAATCCTCTCAATCAAATGCTTCAGAGAGAGTGATTGATCGTGTCCGCTATTCGTTCGTATTTAATAACAGATCAAACAGAGTGGGATACACATATCCACGAAATTAGTTGTGCCTTAAGAAGTAGTTATCATCAAAGTTTAAAGATATCTCCATACCATGCGGGATATGGATTAGATATGATAACGCATGCAAGTCAATATACACTGCTAAGGAATTTAATAATGTTAGATGAACCAGTAGTGCAGCTCAATCGAGATGATCAGCTTAAATTATAACAATCAAAGTTACGGGAGAAAAGTGCATATGAACAACAAGCCCAGCAATACAATTTGAGAACAAGGCCAATCTGTCTTAAAATTGGTCACGAAGTTTTTAAAAGAAATTTTGTTCAGAGCAATTTTAGTAAGGAATTATTGCGAAACTTTGTCCGGCGTTTCTTAAAGCTCGTGTTCGTGAAAAACAAGGGAACTAATACTATTTTCTAGAAGATTAACAAGGGAAATTAGTAGGAACTTATCATCTATAGAGTCCGCAGGAGGTGATGTACGAAAATCTTTTGTATTCTTTCCTAATGAACACCCAGGCAAGGGATTCGGTTAATATGAATAGCCGACATACATAAAATACGCTATGAAAATACTAGCTATGACGTTCACAAAGAAGCTCCCCATAGGCTGTTTTTGCTAGTCGTTACAAATCCCATTGAGCAGTCATAAGCACACTAAACACTTTCTCTAAAGTCTATCACACGCGTTCTCAATATAATTCCAGTGGTTCGGGTAACTATAGTTGGAAATCGAGGTGAAGTCCTGATGAAACAGCGTTCGTAGTTTAATCCGTTTTGCCTCTATCATATTGAGCAAAAGGATCGCAGTACCACTAAACTTTGTGTTTTGCTAACCTATGTCGACAGTTACAGGAAGCAAACCAGGAGTGTACGCTGCTACTTTATTTTGTCTTTAACTATTACATATATAAGCCGGGATATCCCATTTTTTATACACTTGCAGAGGGTATTATAAAATTGGTCAGATGTTTGTAACGCACAGAAGGAGACGTTTCCGACCCTATAAAGTATATATATTCTTGATCAGCATGAGAAGCTGAGTTGATATAGCCATGTCCGTCTGACCGTCTGTCCGTCCGTCTGTGCGTATGCGTTTTACTCAGCCATCTTAAGAGCTATCGGGATGAAATTTTTTTTGGGGGCTTTTTATTACCTGGGAAAAATAAAGTATGAAAATTGGAAGAATCGGACCACTATATCATATAGCTCTGGAAGAAACATTTTTGCAAAAATTGCAAAAATTGGAGTATCGCCATGAAATTTACCAATATGATAGTATTATATATAAAATCTCAGATCCCAAAATTTGAATCTGATCGGATAAATAGAACACAAGTTACAGCCGATTTAAATCGGTTCGGCTTGCTGCCTACTACGTCATCATCAAATCAACAGAGCACACGCAAAAACTATATGTGTATGTGTATAAGAAGAAGAAGAAATTGAAATGATATTTAAAAGTCTCTTTGCATTAATGAATTGAGATACAGAAAAAGAGTTTGGTACATGTAAAAATATGGTCATGGACTGCAAGGGTATATAAACTTCGGCACAGCCGATGTTAGCTTCTTTGATATTTTTTTTGTGGATTTTGTCGTCAAGCGTCTCTTTCTATTACATATTTTATCAAATGTGTGTATATAATACAGTTAACCTATCTTAATGAAATTCGGCACAGTATTTAATCGATGTATTAAACTAACAAATATTAAATATAGTTCTTTAATTGTTTTGAGCGACCTTTAAATTGTTTTAAACATGCTGCAGGTCAATCTTTTACGAATAAATATAAAAAACTATTTGTTTCCCATATATATTGAATTCCGAAATTTTTCAAAAACTCATCGGTGCTCATCTTCACGGCAACTATAAATAACATTTGATTATAATAAACATTACAACAATTACACTTCGAGAAACACATATTTATTTTTACAGTGTCCTCACTCTGTGGACACTGAGTGTGGGAGTAAAGACTATTGTGGGCTGTTGATAAATCAATCGAAGTCGTAATTGATAAGAGCTTCCGGTTATTGTTGATTTATGGGAAGTTTTAGGTTTTATTTTTTTTTCTTAAATGTACTTAATGTCCAAGGAGTAATTATGTCTCGATATCTGTCTTTCTCTCATCAACGCACAGCAACGACTGACTCACACACCAGACGAGCCAAACTTATCTCTCTTCCATAATCTTAAATCTTCTTACATAATTAAGGTTACAATAAGGTGACATCTTTAACCTACAAATTTGATAAGGTATATTACAGGGTTATCACTATATTCACCTGCTTAAGCAATACTTTTACCTATCCAATGTCTTTACTTATTGTGGCCACTCCAAGCACCTTAAAACGGGCTATGACTAAACTGAATGCCATTCACATCCTTAATTAGAAATCAATCATTTTTGAGAACCTTTTTAATCACATAAGGCCCTTTGTATTTTGGGATATAATACAATACAATATAATATAATATAATATAATATAATATAATATAATATAATATGATATAATATAATATAATATAATATAATATAATAATAATATAATATAATATAATATAATATAATATAATATAATATAATATAATATAATATAATATAATATAATATAATATAATATAATATAATATAATATAATATAATATAATATAATATAATATAATATAATATAATATAATATAATATAATATAATATAATATAATATAATATAATATAATATAATATAATACTACCCTTTTGTTATTATACTGCTGCTCTTTGTAATTCTGGAATTACTTCTCATACGTTTCCCCATCTTGTCAAATTGTATACAAATTTCTTGGTTGATTTACCATCCCTAGCTGCTCTAGTCCTTCTCTTAACTCATCCCCGACTTTGGATTTTTGCTCCTCTTAATTTGGCCTTTGGAAGGGTTCCACTGAAGGCCCTAAAATAATCTTTGCTGGATACCGTCTAACAAATTTCGTAAAACCGTCATTAATGACTTAAAAGTGCTTCTTTTGCCTGATGCTAAAGGATCACAATTATCAATGTGAATTAGTTCAAACTTTAGATATCCCTTTCCGACCCCATAAACTATATATTGTATATTCCTCATCAGCATGAGAATCTAAGTCGATATAGCCATGTCCGTCTGTCCGGCTGTGCGTATGATTTTTACTCATCCGTCATAAAACTTATCGGGCTGAAATTTTTGAAGTTTAAAAATCTTTAGCAACGGACCACTCTATCATCTCTATCTATTGAATACGAAAAGTAGGTGAAGCAGTTTGAGTATCGCTATGAAATTTGATAATGTGATAGTAATGGAGACGAAACGTCAGATCGAAAAATTGCCATCTTATCAGAGTTAAACAGAACACAAGTTGAAGTCAATATAGACCGGCAGCTCTGCCTGCTACCTACTACGTCATTGCTCGAATCATCAGAGCACACGGATATACACACACAGACGCAACGCTAGAGGGCGGTTGCTACAATTTTCAGCGGCACTCAAAAGCTGTGACTGGGAACAGGATGAAGCAAAGATAAACAGAGCACGACCCTTGGGGGAAGGTTTATAAAATCGTAGTAAAGCGCATATAGGCAAACAGGCAGCACACACCTCTAGAGGCGGAGCAAATCAGCTCTATAGTCGGGGAATTATTCCCGCGCAGAGAAGACTCACTCGACAGTAGATGTCCCGCCACACCAGCAGCAGGAAGTTATGCTACTGATATGTATATGTCTATATATTGTGACAGTGTGGTCGCTCGTGTTAGTTATGCTGACTCAGTAATGTGCGGTACCATGCACTCATGGTATGCTATGTTACTTAAGATGCATGTAACAAAGTGCTACAATATATTTGTAATATTATGAATGTGCTTCACTGAGTAAAGTGATCACTTGATATTAGAGAACATGCTACAACTGACACTTGATCCAAGTCGAGACTCGTTCCTTTCCATTTTTTCCATCGTGAGTTAGTGAAAGCGCCTGTTTTGGCAATTTATAACCAAAAGGATGGAGCTGCATTATGATGAGAGCGCGTTAATGGCAATATTAATGCAAAGGAAATAAGACAAAAGACTGTAAACTGTTTTTTATTTCTCAAACGGACGTGTGAAGTAAAATAAAAGTACCAAAGTTTCAAATTAGAGACCTTGGCAAAATTCTGGTCATTACGCAGGTTCAGAGTGGTTTTGTTTGTTCTAATGAGTTATTGTAAGTAGTTAGTAAGTTGGTTAAATTTACATTTAAATAATAAAAAAAAAAAAAAATGTAAAAATGTTCTTCTAATGAGGTGGAATACACAATTATATCGTCTAAATAAACTAAACAATCTTTATAGATTAAATCTTCTAGTAAATTGTTCATACATCTTTGGAACGTTGCTGGTGCATTTTTTAGCCCAAATGGCATTCGTGTGCACTCGTAATGACCATGTTTGGTGCGGTTTTTTCTATTGATTTGGGATCCATTTGGACTTGATGGAATCCTTTGGCGAGGTCAATGGTTGTGAAATATTGACATTTTACAAGTTTGTCTAATATTTCATCCATTACCGGTATTGGGAACTTGTCATCGACAGTAATCTCATTTAGACTACGATAGTCGATTACTAAGCGGAACTTTTGTTCCTTGGATGCGTCCTCTTTTTTAGGTACGATTCAGATTGGAGAACAATAGGGCGATTTCGATTTTCGAATGATTCCCTATTCTATCATTTCATTAATCTGTTTATTGACTTCTTCGTCAAAGATTTGTGGGTATTTGTATGGGTGTTTGTATATTGGGTCCTCATGTTGTATGAATAGAGTGTTTTACTGTACTCGTGAAAGTCGAATTTTCACCTTCGCGGTACTGAATGTCACTGAATTCGTACAAGACTTTTTTGAGTTTTTGTGTTTCTTCGTTGTTTAAATGGTCGAGTCTATACTCATTGCTTTCTACTATTTCATTTTCAATTGCAAAATTTGTGTCTGGGTCCCTCTCTGTAGGTGGGTCCAAACATTCTATGTTATGTTCTTCTTCTATTTCTTCAATATCTCTGAAATAAAATGTATAATTTCCTAGTTTTGCGTATTCTTCTTCATAATTTATCTGGGCTTTGCAGGCTTTTAGGAAAGTTCTGCCTATCAACATGTCGTATTTATTTGAATATTTATGGATATAAAATGTTTGTTCTGTCGGACAAAGTTTGCTGGGTGCAAGGAAAATGATTTCTTTTAATTCTACTGCTCTCCTTCAATCATGTGAATTTTGGAATCTCTTGAATAGGTTTTGAAATTAAAAAAGTTTTCGGACATTATATTTATTGAAGATCCTGAGTCGACTACACATCTCAAAGGTTTATTGTTCATTGTTATTCTGATGAAGGACTTGTCTCTATTTCTTCTTCCGATTGATCCGAGGCATTGTGATGAAAATTTTCTGATGTGTCCATTTTGCTAATTCCACTATTACTTTCTCTTTGCCTTTTTGTAGGCTGGTTTGCTACATTATTTTTTGGATACCTATTTTGCTGCTGATAATTCATTGGATTTTGAGCCCTGTCAATATTTAATTTTTGTTGAAACTCTTGGAAAAGTTGTTGGTTTTGTGTATCGGATTGTTTTGTTTGAGACGGAGTACTATTGGGTACAAAGGGTTTTCCATCTTTTTGGTTTTGATTTTGACTTTGATTTTATTTTCTGTTTTCTGTTACACTATTCTCGTATAACCCTTCTCTTTGAGCTACTTGTTTCAGCTTGCTAACTGTTGTTATATCATATCTAGCTAACGTCATAAATAATCTATCGGTTAATTTTTTATTTATTACATCTTTTATTGTGTTATTTAAAGCATTTGTATAAAGAACGGTGTTATTTGCATCGTTTTCCAGACTTAGTTTGTTTGTGATAATATAGGATTTGTCTTCTAATTCTGTTACAAACTTACGAAGGTTTCCTGTATAGTTGGTGTTGTAGAGGCGTCGAAGAAGTTCCTCACAATGGGTCTGCGTCTTCAATTCATTGATCAGGAATGATCTTAGTTCCGGCCAGGTGTTGACTTGTCCAATTTGCGAGAGCCGTTGTGCCTCTCCAGTGAGCTGCATCTCGATTGCGCTGAACAGTATGTTATGTTGCCTTATATCATGGGTTGGATATAAGTGCCTGATGAAATCTATCCTCCTTATGAATGACGTCAGATTCTCTGGTGCTCCATCATAGTTTGCCACCTGTCTTAACGAAGACAGTGCTTGATTGAGGTGGGCTTCGGTGAGTTCTAAGGCCATTTTTTGTTTTGTTGATTTTCTGGGTTTTTGGTGTTGTTTTTTTTTTCGCACACAAATTGACGTTTTTGTTTCACAATTGGAGTTTATTTTTGTAACAAACAGTAGAGGAAATTTTTTCGCGCACAGTTGGCGTAAATATTTTCCACTGTTGGATCGGATTTTTATAGTGATTATTCACTAATTCTATGTAACACACCGATAATAATTCTATGTGTCACACGGATAGAATAACAAGTTTACTTTTACCGATCCTACCGACTGCGCCAATTAAATATCTGGTCTTTCCAAAAGGGAAAAAAAAGATATTGTTTGTTCGAGTTAAAAGCGGGGACTTTATTCGTTGAACGAAAACTTAAAACTGAAGTACAAAAACGACTTATAGTAATATTTATAGGCTAAATTTGTGAGCCCTTTAATGGCGTGATCGATATTGATGCGATTTGATTGGCCTGAATTTTAAAGTTGAATTAGCGTTCTCAGACTTTTGATTTTTGGGGGACAATTATTATTGCAAGTGTTCAATTTTTTATGAATAAAACGGATTTTATTGGCCTATGTTTTAATTATAGTAAGTATAAAAGTGGTTAATGTAATAGTTTGGAATACAGTTATAATATTTCGTGTGTTCGTTAATTATCTCTTTTGTTTGGATAAAGGAAATAGGTTCTAGCCTGGTGATATTGTTTGTTACATAAATGCTTTGGCTATAATCAAGCAATGAATTTATTATTGATATTTCGTTTAATTGTAAGGCACAATCGTAAATTTTTATTATGTTATTGCCTTCTATTATTAAGTCGTTGTTTACGCAATTTTGATTAAGTTTAGTTTTTGGTAAATTCCATGTTACAATTATGTTTGGTTCAATGTAATTAGTTTGAAAATTTTTATATGTTTTAGTGTATTTACAAGTGGTTGGGATTTGATTCAAAATGCCTATTATACATTCATTAGTTTCTATTTGTTTTGTATTTTTATTAAACAAAGTGTTGTTGTCAAAATAGTATTTATCGTATGAATTTTCTGTCAAAATATTTTTATTTTCATCTGGATAAGGAAGTATCTCAAAGATAGGGGTTTTTATTATTTCTTGAGGAGTGTTTGAAATGATAAATATCTCGTTTGAATTTGGTTTAAGTCAGGTGGATGTTTTTGTATTCAATAGTTTTTCCGAATTAACATGACCTAAGCGATTATGTTTTAAAAGTTTTGGGTTGAAAATTCCTAGCCTAGTGAGCTACATGCCTATTTCTATGTCTTCGATGTATTCTGTGAAATGCTCAAAATTAAAGATTAGAACTTCTAATTTTACTGATATTTCCTTTTCTTCCTTGAGGTTGTTTAGTACTTCTAAACCTTTATTAATAGTGTCTATTACGTAATTTAGGTCGTTTGCTTGTACGCTATTGCTTTCAAGATTATTTATTTTTTCTTCTAATTCATCTTTATCGTTTTGATCAAGAGTACCAAAAAGATATTTGTATATTGAACCAATTCCGTTAATTAGTCCTCGTTTGTTACTTTTTACAATTTGTATTCCATTAATTTCTCTACTTAGTTTTTCTGTTAGGTATTGAATATGGATTATGTCTTTAAATTCTTGTGCTTGTTGCATTAAATTGTTATATGTAATGTCTATTAGCGTTAAATTCACTTTGAAATAATGATATTCAAAGTTTGTAGGTAAAAACATGGTTCCTGTCTTAAATATTAAGTAACCGTTCGGTGCTTTTACTGGGTTTATGTCAATGGATTGGCTGCATGTTGATTTTAATGTTAACCAGAGGGCCGGGGTTAACTTCGGACGTGCCGAAGTTTGTATACCCTTGCAACTTTATGCGGTCTGTAAAAACTATTAACTGTTGCTGAAATTTATATTTTCTTTACACGTATCAAATATCTTTAACTAAATTGTAGTAAGAAATAAAACAAAATTGGATTGCTGCTAGTATGGCCTAAAATATTTGGTTGCCCATACGATAGATAGTAATTCCTTTTCTATGGCTGAATAATTAAGTTTATGTTGATTAAGTGTTCTCCTAGCTTAAGAGATAGGTCTATGGTCCTCTGAAATGAACGCACCTAAAGCTATATTGCTAGCATCTGTGGTTAGAAAAAATGTTTTTTTGAAATCATGGTGTGCAAGAATGGGGTCGTTTGTTTACCACCCACTTAGTGCTGCACTATCTAGCAACACGACTCTTTGAAAGCACCATCTAGTAATAATTAACGTTATGTGGAAATACCTTCTATGTGGAAATTACCTCATTTAAGAAGGACTTAGCCTTCAACCTATTCTGTGTCCTTCCGGTGCAGATTTTTCCTCCTTTGAAATTCTAATTGCATATATATATTGCATATATATTCCCAGCTGTTTTTCAATCTGCAAGTGAAAGTGTTTAAGAATCGCGAATTTATTTCTGTACTACTTACATTTACTTAAAGTGTGAAACACTCCACGTTCTGATCATCATTCGATCGGCATAAATTATTATTTATATACACATGTGTACATACACACTTATGTACATATGTAATAATTTAAATTAAATTATTATTTATATACACATATGTACATACACACTTATGTACATATGTAATAATTTTTGCCGCGGCGAGCGCACTCATGTTTATGTAGATATAAATACAAATAGAAATTTCATTTCACCCGCACAAAATTAATTGCAGCCACTCCGATTGGCTCAGTAAGAACAAGTGGCCCATATGACACCAGGCCCGGTTAGTTAAAAGTTAGTGTTACAACCTCTACCCACTCCGACCTAAGGGCAAAGGCGAATTACATATATAATCATAAATTAAACTAGAGAAATATAAAATATTTAAAATAATAAGAGAATATGTTTTATATAAAAAGAAGGATATGTTAAAGTAATGATGACTATAATTAATTACGAGCGAGGAAGGACAAAAGAGCAGTTTTTACAAGCAGAAGCGATGTTTCCGAACTGATAACGTGGCAATGTCTGTTGTAGTCGCTACATAGTATACGAAAAGGTTCATGCAGAGCACAGTTAGTTGTGCAGGAGGGAAGTATAAGCGGTGGAACCCAGTGGAAGTGCGGCGTAATCATACTAATTCCCAAACCTGGGAAACCTGGTGTAGTATACTTTAAGGAATAGCATTAGGCCACATACTTTTGGGAACAGATTATCATTAATTAGAACTTAAGCATAATGTTTAGCTTGAAGTACCGTTAAGGACACTAGCCATAAGACTCCATATAATTGCCTCCCTATAAATACCGGGTTTGCGGCCCCAAATAAATCACTTCAAGTCAAACCTTGCCTTCGCCTACCTAATGGCGATCCCGCCTTATATCGGCAAAAATTAAATAGGCATAAATTATATAAGCAAAATAATAACAAAAAAAAAAACAACAACAAGCAATGCCAAAAGACAACAAAGAAGCGCTACAGGAGGCATTGGAGGACTGCCCGCTGGACGGACCACGGCCTCTGACCATCGAAGAGTACCGGGCCAGGGAAAGGCCTAAAGGGAAAGCGCCGAGGCGGCCATCTGGTCCGCTTTAGGAAGCACCGTGCGGCTCTACTGGAACAAATTAACAGTGTGCAAACTTTGGAGCAAGAGCAAGAGCAAGACGAATTGGAGAAACGCACCAGAGAAATCATAAAATAAAGTATTAAAAAAAATTTATTTTGCTCATATAAGCACCTTTGTGGCACTAAAAATTAATTTAAACACACAAAAATTTACAAAAAAAAAAAAAAAAAAAAAAAAAATAAAATAGGAAAAAATTATTATATATTGTTTACAAATTCCTTTTTTTTATAAGTATATCATAGCCAAAATACCCTCAAAACAAAAAGAAAAGAGAATAAAAACTAACAACAAACAACAAAACAAAAAGTAATATTAAGAATGCCATAAAGATAAAACCAAAAGTAACAGAAATTCAAATGGACCAGAACATAGAAATATTAAAAGAAAAGTTTCAGAAAGCGTACAAGTGCATAAATAAAACAATTTATATACACCCTCACACCATTAATAAGCACCTTGAAACTATCTTTGAGAGTTACAATAAAATAAAGAATTCCAAGTCACACAAATGCAATGAATCAAGTAGTAAAACCCACACTGAGCTCAAATACATTTTAAATAAACAACTAATAAGTATAGCAACAAAACATAATATAAAATTCACAATACCGGTAGAATCGAATCTAGAGGCAACTTTTGAACCTCTAGTAGCAAAAGATACAAAAGAGCCAGGTGCAGAAGATAACCTAGAAGACATTCAAGATATTAATAGAAAACCAAAGATGATGCAACCAAATATTGAATTTCTTAATACAGCTTCTAAGCTGATTCAAGAGTATGATGGTGGAGTAGAAACACTTCAAAGTTTCATAGATTCACTGGAACTAATCAACATGATGAAACAGCTATTAAAATCATAAAAACAAAACTAAAAGGGGACGTTAGACAACTAGTAACAAATGAAAACACTATAAATGGTATATTCAAAATATAAAAAAAGGAAATTAAGGCTGAAACAGTTCAGGTAGCAGAGGCAAGATTAATGAATTTAAAACAAAATGGCAAGAACGCAAGTTTATTTATGTCAGAAATAGAAAATCTCACTAAATCATTAAAACGCGCGTTCATAACAGACAACGTAAACCCTGAAACAGCAAAGAAATATGCAACTCAGACAGCAGTTGTTTAAGATTAAACATCGTGTTCATCTGAGATGGCTTCGCCCCCGAATACGTGGGGGTGAGTAGCACTAGAATAAGATCTCCTAAGAACAATTGTGACCTCCTAGAGCCTAAGATTCCTTATATAAACTCCGCACTTTAGTAAATAAAATGAGTTCATATTTTGAATTCAACAAATGAAGATCGGGTTATTCTTTCCTTCGCCCTGGAAGCCCTATTCACTTTGATCCTTCGAGAAAAAGGAACTCTTAACTCAGAGATTGACTCAGCTCCTTAAAGTCTGAATTCTTATGCAAGTGTTAATGCTAAGATCAGCTATAGGTAGCAAAATAAAATAAGTCTTGTTTTCCCCCACCAGTGGTAAGAAACAGAGTATAAAATAAAAGCAAAATATTATTGCTTCATAAATAAAAAGTGCGTACGTTCGATTATAAAGGCAGTTTGGCTAGTGTAGCAAATGTCGTATTTTCGGCGGCGGGAGTATTTTTGTGTGTGGCGTATTCGAAGCCCTAATATCGAAATATATATAGTTGCAAATCGACAACTAAGCCCTACCCATCTGGCAAACTCTACTTGGCCGTCAACAGTGGCGAACGGTGTCAACGACAGCATCATCAGATAAGATATAAATTAAAATAATAATGGAACAGCGATATTAATAAGATTAATTATTTATGGGAGAAAGATGCAAAATATACTATGGAGGATTTAGAATTCGATGTCCAAAATTCATTGTCAATGCTAGAAATAAAAATGCGCAATACAAGGAAGACTGTTACAATTGACCGAATGTAATGCCTGAGCGACAAAGGCCCTGGACATCAGCCGAAAATTCAAGCGTAAACCCAGGCCATTTTTTACCCTGGAGAGAAACTAGGGAATGGACGACCTGTTGATGCGGAAATAAAAGGGGAGTTGCAGTTAAAAAAAGAAGATACATTGAGTCCAATACTCTTAAGTTTAATTATTGTGAAATCCTGCGTTACCAAAGGGCCCGATAGCAGTATAGACGTGGTAATTCAGCTATTGTCAAGAATTCAGTTGAAGATCATAGTGCCGCTTGGAAATTGTTAACCAAGCGGACAATTAAAAAGGATCGTTGATTTACCGAATATAAGTGCTATAAAAATAAAGATTGGACTCCTAAGGAAAAGTATGAAACGGTCCAAATATTAAGTACAGACAATTTGCAAAAATGAAATGGATCTGTTCATTGATGCAGTAAAGGACACCATACTAAACTCCATTTCGCAGAAATACAGGAGAGAGTTAACACTTGTGAAGCAGCTCAACTCTGCTGTTGGCCACAGCTCTAATACAAGTAAAGAGATGTAAATGCAGGATATAAGTTAACTAGCTAAGATCCCTTAATGAAGTAAGTGGTTTACAGAAGTAAAATTCAGTTACCAAGGCAGCTCAAATACTAAAGAGTACCGAAAATTAAACAACATACAATAAATTAAACAATAAATGCAAAGGGTAAAATACAACCAATTTAATAGCAAAAAGAGATGCCAAGACGCGAAATCCTTGGATAAGTCATCTTAAGGTTCAGGCGATTGTGTTGCCAAAGATAATGAAAGCTCCATTAAAAATGGTAAACGTGGAGATGTCAAAAGGCAATCCGGCGAATTAGCTGATCCTACTTTTAATAAACCTGGTAAGGTTAGCCAGGAGATAATTATGGATAGAGTCTATACTAGATCTGCATGAATGTTTTGAGGCAGTAGAGTTGCAAGATCAACAGGCAATGGGACATGGATAAGTATATATTAAAAAAACTGTAACTCATTCTCTGGGAGTACAGTATAGGCGTGCCAGGTATAGACAAAAGTATGCAAAATATAAGAATACTTTGGAAGGATTTCAGAATTCGATGTCCAAAATTCATGTTGTACACCACTGGAACAGTGAAAATAATTTGGCAATCATGTGTAAAAATGAGAATGTAACTGTGAGAAACGAATTACCGGCGTTGCCAAAAAAACAGGTACGCAAACGCTATAGAGATGCCAACAGAAAGGGACCTTTTTGCTAAAATAGAGTTATTTATGGAATTAATTGATGTTAAATAGCAAAGGAATCTGTTAAATCTTAGTAAATAAATTCAATTTATTTGCCAAAAACCTTATTCATTACAAACGGTGTAAAACGCAAGCGCAGATGCATAAGGTAATAGGCTTATGTTCTTGTCAGTGTTCAGCTAACAGTTATAGTGCCGCTTGGGAACTGTTGACCAAGCGGTATAAAACAATCTGGAGGTTTTATTTATTTTCCAAAATTATTTTATATATTTTTTTTTACCGATTTTTTAATCAACAATGAATCCTAGCAAAGAGTGTAAAAGGAGTGATCTGTACACTAATTAATGTAGTCTTACGTGCACTTAATTAAAAAATTAAGAGCAAATTTGTCCGATGAAGTTGACGTAATATTCGCACAACTCATACTTAGGAAATAAGACAGGGAGGCTCTACAATTGTATGAGAGTCAGATTAGGAAAACAAGGCAGATACAAATGCTATCGATGTCATGGAATACTTGGAGCAAAGATATTGTTCGCTAAGTGCCATGAGGAGAGAAGAGAAAAACCCGCAAAAAGTGGTTTCATATGCGGCTTTTGCGTATAACTGCTATAAATTTAAAGGTTTGACACCTATGGAAAGGTATGAAACGGCCAAAAAAGTGCAGCTGTGCACACGATGCTTGAACCATTCAAGCAATAAAGAATGCACTAATGAGATGGTCTGTTCATTGTGCAGTAAAGGACACCATACACTTGTATACCGGCTCAACCCACACTGTTAGCCACAGCCCTAATACAAGTAAAAAATGTAAATGGAGGATATAAGACTCTAAGAGCCCTTATTGATAATGGTTCACAGAGCACCATTTTGTCTGAAGAGGCAGCTCAAATATTAAAATTACCTAAAATTAAACAACATACAGAAATAAGTGGCGTGTCCTCAATAAATGCCAAAAAATCAAAATATAAGGTAAAAATAGATGTGAAGACGCGAAATCCTTGGAAAAGTCATCTTAAGGTTGAGGCGATTGTGTTGCCAAAGTTAATGAAGGCTCTTCCATTAAAAACGGTAGACGTGGATATGTCAAAATGACAATCCTACGTATTAGCTGATCCTACCTTTAATAAACCTGGTAAGGTTGATATAATAATGGGGGTAAACGTATATACCCAAATCTTAAAAGGGGGAGTTACAAAGATTGATGGCTTACTAGGCCAAAATACTCAATTTGGTTGGATCGTCTCGGGATGCACCAAATCGAAAAGTAATAAATCGGTAGTGGCAACAACAATGTCACAGGTATGCAACAGCGTTGGGGGAAGAACAAAGGTAAACGTGAAAAGAAATACAATACAATTCAAAAGAAAATCAACAACAAAATTCAAGAAATAAGTCAGCATTTGACTCCTCCAGCAGGACCTCACCTTGGAGGTAAGATAAAACCTGAGGTAAAAGAAATAATCCTTCAAAGTAATAAAGAAATAAAGTTATGCCCCCCGGCAGGACCTTATTTCGGAGGTACAGTGAAAACTGGCGAAGAAAAAGTGGATATCTCAGTACAAAATAAGAATATTCAGGTGGCAATAATTGAATTAAAATATAATGTCAAAATATATCCCGGTAATAAATTGTCGGAATCTGCATTACAAAAGGGGCGGACAAGGCAAAAGATTAATAAAAGGACAACATCTAAGAATAAACAAAATAACAACTCCAATTTTAGCTATCAGCAATATTTAAAAAAAGTGGAGCAAAGATCAGATTGGAACAAGTCGAAAAGTAAAAGTAGTTATTTTTTAAATTTTCCACCATATAAAAAGGCTAGAAGTCAACATAGTAATGCACATCAGCAGTGGGTAGATATCCCGAAACAAAAATTGTTAAGCATTGGGCGATATTAGTAATATGCCAAATATAAAATAAATGAAATCCAGTAGAAGAAGAAGTAAACCATACAGCAGAATTTGTAAGAATAGGAAGTCAGTTACAATCGGTAAAGGAACATCAGATTAACTAGGTTTGAGTGTCCATAATGTAACTTTACATGCTTCTTTAACAATAGTTTTCTTACTAATTTTAACATTAATAATAATTTGTATAAGGCAAACTAAGATTAAACACAGTATTCTAAACCAGCCCCATTTGGTGCTGCCTTGCCAGAATGTTTAAGAATAAACATCGTGTTCATCTGAAGCGGCTTCACCAAATCAGATTCAAGAAAATGTAATAAAAATATGTACTTGTGTCACAAACAACTAACATAGCATATGACTAAAATTACAATCAGCCACACGCATTGTGGGAACAAACACTTGTAATTGTAAACTAACCCAAAACGATCACAACGGCAGGATGTCAAGTGGCCGACGCCGTGCCCAAAATAATAAATAATTTTCAACCCCCGAAAACGTGGGTCATTAGAATAAGATCTCCTAAGAACAATTGTGACCTCCTAGAGCCTAAGATTCCCTATATAAACTCCGTACTTTAGTAAATAAAATCAGTTCATATTTTGAATTCAACGAATGAAGATTGGGTTATTTTCCTTCTCTCCGGGATTCCCTATTCAATGCATATGAAACTGGAAGCTGGAGTCCATTATAGTTTTGTGTTAAAACTGCTCCACACGCTTGTTTGCTTGCATCTGTTGTGAGGAATATTATAAATCATAATAATATCCCACACAACAAACCAACAGCGAAGCAATACAAAGGTGTGAATAACGCACCAGATACAAGATATAGCCAAGACACGAACCAGATGTACGATATACGATACAAGACATAGCCGAGACACGAACCAGATGTACGATATACGACCAATATTGGCACTGGTCGATCGAACCAGTGCAACGCAAATAAGTTACGATCAAATGCAATGGATCGAACCACACGCAACCGCGAGCAATTTCGTACAAGCGGGAAGATGCGTGGGAAGCATAATGTGAGAAGTTGGAAATTACACGACATACGATACGGCTACGATCAAACACGACCGATCGGACCGCACGCAACCGCGAGAGATTTCGTACAAGCGGGAAGATGCGTGGGAAGCAGAATGCAAAAAAAACCAATATGCATACATACGACGGGCAACCAGGTCCAACATGGCTCGATCGAACCTGTGACGTACGATCGAGCATGATGATCGAGCCGCATACGACCGATGGCAAATTTCGTACAAGCGGGAAGATGCGTGGGAGGCATAATGTATAAAATCGGCTATGTAAGAGCAAATAAGGGCAAGCGAAAAAGGGCATTGGCCCAGTGAGACAATTTAAGAGCACAGAGAGGCCACAATAGAAATGCATGCATTGACGTACAATGCATGTACAAGCATACACTCACAATACATGTGTGCTATGCGTGTATGACCGCGAGAGGGAGTACCGGTGGCTTATGGGTGCTCTCTGCCTACGTCACACACAAGAGATCAAAGCAGTGAGAGCATGAACTGCCGAAATTATGAGAACAAAGTGAGGGCCAAGCAAGCCCACGAGACGGGTGCGGGGCATGTATGCATGTATGAAACGATAATGGTTTGTGGATTGGATAGGGGAATATGCGAACCGAAGGGGGGGGATGAACAATGGGGAAGCCCTCATATCTGATAGATACGATATGCGGATGAATGTGCATTGTATGGGAAATTAAACGATTTCATATGTTAATTTAATCAATATGATTATCGTTAAACAATAGCTTAAGTTAATATAATTGTCATATATATGTATGTAAATATAATAAGGAGAGAATATGTGTGAAATTGGGTATGACAAGTGGATCAAAGGGAGCGACGGGCAAAGGCAGCGATGAAAGCAGAGAAAGCCAACGGGATACGATGGGCGGCCAATAGAAAGGCGACGCCAGCATAAGAAAGGGATGCAAGTCAATATGTACAAATAAGAAAGACAGGGACAAGGAATAAATGGGCGCGCAGCCACAAAGAAAGTGGACATATGCGCCAAAGATTTACGGGACTTTCACCACGCATAGCAACAAGGGAATGCGTGGGTGAAAGCAGAGGGCTGATGGAAATGTACCAGCTGTATAGCGGTACCACACCAATGTGTTCCTGAGGCCATGGGAACTGCCTATATAAAGGCAACATGAAGTCATCAAGTCATCAAGTCATCAAGTAGTGATCAAGTAACAAGTAATTAAGGCCTTACGAGTAACCTTAAGAACTTATCAAGGAAACAGAAGGAGCAAAGGAAAAACAAGGAACTATACAGGCCTTACGAGTAACCTGTACAGTTCATTTCGACAGCAACAAATCCTTAAATAAGGATAGTAAACACCGTACCCAAGCTAGAGTGAGTGGGAGAGAAGCCAAGCATTTCCAGGAGTATCCAAAGTCAATGGTAGGCACGAGGATATATCCTACTGCCGAAATTCCAGGATCTATATATCCTGACGAATACCAATTATTGAGGAACATCCTGCCAAAGCCATAAAACAAGGGCCATCTCAACGAGCATAGCGAAAGGGTGCAGAGGTGTGGAGCACAACTCAAGCATATGATACAGACCGAGACAATAATCGGCAACAGAAGCAAGAGGAAGGCAAGAAGCGACGACGAGGGATTCAAAGTAACTCACCAACGCTGTCCAAGTCCAGACCTACCGCAGAGAAACTTGTCATAACCAATCAAGCCCATAACGATCGCAAATAAACGTATTATAAAAAATCAAATCAATAAACAAACTGTTCTGATTTCACCGGGGCACAAAATAAATTTTGTTGTGCCGAACCTAGCCCAAGAGATATTATAAATATCCCGAAGGACGAGAAAGGATCGTTACAACTGGCGCCCAACGTGCTATACTGGTGAAATTTAGAAATAAAAATACAGTTTATAAATCATAAAAAGATCAAAAATGGGAAAAGGATGGATTTACCACATGAAGAAGGAGGATTTGGTACAGACAGGCCAAAGGATCGGGACCGAGATAACCGGCACAGTGGAGGAAATGAGGAAACAGCTAGGCGAGTGGGTAGAAAGGAATGAAACGGACCCAGACTGGAAGGAGGAAATAAATAGATTGGAAACAAAGTACTCGAAAAATATAAAAATGAAAACAATAGCAAGCACATCAAAAACATGCGAAAGTGAGGCTGAGGAATTCCAGAAAATAAACATCGCCACACTAGCAATCCCACCATATTTACCACCAAGATGGGGAAGCGAAGGAGCCCTAGATAGCGCAGAGACAAAAAGGGACATAAGGAGACAAACAATAGACCCCAAGAAAACGGCACCACATACAACAAACAAGACCACCGAATACGCCAAGGTGGCAAAACAAGTGAGGGAGTGGACATTCAGGTTCGACGGCAATTCCAGACCACTAGAGTTCATAGAACAGATCGAGTGGTCAGCAGACATGTATGGCATCGAACTGGACATGATCCCGAGAGCGATGCCAGAGCTACTGAAAGATAGGGCACTCAAATGGTACGTCGCAAACAATAAGCAGTGGCGAACATGGAAGGAATTTGTTGAGGGCTTCAAGAAATATTTCTTGCCGAAAGGATTCTTCAACAAATTGGCTGATCAAGTGAAAAATCGCAAGCAAAACAGAAACGAGTACTTCAAGGACTATATGGTGGATATGCAAACATTGATGAGACCCCTAAAAATACCAGAGTACGAACAATTGGAGGTCATATTGGAAAATTGCACTCCAGATCTAAAAATATTCGTTCGGCCGCACAGGGTCAGAGATCTAGATGAGCTGATGCAGTTGGCAGAAGAACACGAGATGCTCGAACAAGAGCGATTCGAGTTCCATCGCGAAAACAATGCTCAAAGAACACATAACAACCAATCAAACCACAGAGGAGGAAATAATCACGGGCCACCAGTCACACAGTGCCGAAGATGCCAGGACAATAGCATGGAGAATCATTCGAGACCAAACCAAGAAAACAAGAACGTCCGAGACGGAAAAGTCTTGAACCCGAATCAGGCATGCCGCAGATGCGGGGAGCCGGACACTGGGCCAGGGAATGCAACAATCAGAGACTCAATTTCTGCTGGCAGTGTGGAAAAGTGGGCAAAAGGACGAAAGAATGTTGTTGGAGTCCGGGAAACGAAAGGCGGTTCCAGCCTATCAGGGGCGAGCAGGGACCCAGCCAACAAGCTCCGCACCACTAATAGGCCAACTAGTAGAAGAAGAGGATCAATTGTCAGCGATTGTCGAAATAGCAGGAATACAGATGAAAGCGACAATTGACTCCGGAGCCACGAGTAGCTTCATCAGCAAGCAGATATTGGAAACAGTGAGGAATAAGGGAAAATGGGAGAACACACACAAACAGGTATACATGGCAGACGGAAAGGTGCGAGACATTGAAGAGCAATGGACAGGATGCGTGAGATTCGGACACAAGGAAATCCACATGCCATTTCTGGTCATGCCAGAAGGAATGGATGCGCTAATATTGGGGTGGAATTTCCTCCGGATTATGAACACAGAAATATCGTGTGGTGGCCACAAAGTGCAAATACCGACAGTAAGGCGAATACAGGGCAGGCGCGTAGAAAGAATATCCATCATGGTCACTCAGAAGAGTGACCAGCAAGAAATACAAAGCTTTCTGAGTCAGGAATTGAAGGAATTAGGGAAAGTTAAGGGACTGTCAAAGGTGGGGATACATCGCATAACGATGAAGGACGATATCCCAATAAAACAAAGGTATTACCCGAAAAACCCGAAAATACAAGGAGAAATCAATGCAAAGGTCGACGAACTGTTGACAATGGGATGCATAGAACCATCACAAAGCCCATATAGCTCACCCATAGTGATGGTGAGAAAGAAACAGACAGGCAAATGGAGATTATGCGTAGATTTTAGACAGATTAACGCAAAATCTATAAAGGATGCATACCCAATGCCACGCATCGATTACATCTTGAATCAACTACGCGAAGCAAAATTCATAAGCAGCTTAGATCTGAAGGACGGATACTGGCAGATTCCGTTAGAAGAGAAAAGTAAACCAATGACGGCATTCACAGTCCCAGGGAAGGGGTTATTCCAATGGAAAGTAATGCCATTCGGTTTACACTCAGCATCAGCAACTTTCCAACGCGCACTGGACCAAGTCATTGGCCCAGAAATGATACCAAACGCATTCGCATACCAAGATGACATTGTGATAGTGAGCAAAACAATCGAAGAACACATGAATCATCTACAAGAAGTGTTCAGGAGATTGAAGGAAGCAAACTTGAGAATTAATGCCGAGAAGTGCCAATTCTTTAGAAAAGAGCTAAAATTTCTAGGCCACTTGGTGACAGAAAACGGTATTGCAACGGACCCAGAAAAGGTGGCCGCAATAGCCCAATTAGAACCACCAACTTGCACAAAGGAATTACGCCAGTACTTAGGAGTGGCATCCTGGTACAGACGGTTCGTACCAGGTTTTGCAGCACTAACACACCCATTGAACGAACTACTAAAGAAGAGAACAAAGTGGCACTGGAGCGAGGAGCATCAGGCAGCATTCGATGCTGTAAAGGAAAGGCTGACGAGTGGCCCAGTATTGGCATGTCCAGACTTCACAAAAACGTTTGTGCTCCAGACGGATGCAAGTAACATGGGATTAGGAGCCATATTGGTACAAAACACTGAGGATGGAGAGAGAGTGCTATCATACCTGTCAAGAGAATTAAACCCAGCGGAAAAGAACTATTCGGCAACAGAAAAGGAATGCCTAGCGATAGTATGGGCAATACGCAAACTAAAACCATACCTTGAAGGATACCGATTTAAAGTGGTAACAGATCACATGGCGTTGAAGTGGTTGAATAGCATAGAAAGCCCTACGGGCCGTATAGCCCGATGGGCACTGGAACTGCAACAATACGACTTCGAAATAGCATACAGAAAGGGCAAATTAAACGTTGTCGCAGACGCTTTGTCAAGGCAACCAATGGAAGGGTGCAAAAGAATAATAGATAATGGTGCCAGATTAAGACAAGCAAACAACGATTGTGGGTGGATTCAAGACATAATGGGAAAAATAAAACAACAACCACAGAAATATCCGGATTACATTATAGAAAATAGTCAGGTATACAGAAACATTCCGCACAGAGCAGGCCAAGAAGAAGTGGTAGCTTGGAAACTATGTGTGCCAAAAACACTACGTAATCAAGTAATGGCCGAAAACCACACGGCAACAACAGCAGGGCATACAGGGAGCAGGCGAACTACTGCCAGGACCGCAGCAAGATATTACTGGCCAGGAATGCAACGAGATATCAGGACATTTGTAGGAAAGTGTACGATATGCCAACAATATAAACCCAGCCAACAGCAGGCAGCGGGAAAGATGCTAACACAAATACCGGAAGAACCATGGGCTACAGTATGCGCTGACTTTGTAGGACCGTTGCCAAGATCGAAACACGGAAATTCGATGCTACTAGTAATCATTGACAGGTTTTCGAAATGGACAGAACTGATACCGATGCGGAAGGCAACGGCAGAAAGTCTAGTTAAGGCCTTTCGAGAGAGGATACTATCTCGATTCGGAGCTCCAAAAATGGTGATAACGGACAATGGAGTTCAATTCACTAGCAGGATATTCAAAAAAATGTTAGAAGAATGGGGATGCCAACACCAACTGACAGCACCGTACACGCCACAAGAAAACCCAACCGAAAGAGCAAATAGAACAGTAAAAACAATGATTGCTCAGTTTACGGGGGAAAATCAACGCAACTGGGATGAAAGTTGGCCAGAAATAACTCTAGCAGTGAATACAAGCCAATCAGAGGCAACAGGATTCACGCCAGCGTATGTAATACAGGGGCGTGAACCAAGAATGCCGGGTGCACTATACGATAATGTCACGATAGGCACAGGAAAGCAAACGATACCACCAGACGCGAAGGTGAAACAAATGCAAGAGCTGTTCGAATTAATACGGCGAAATCTGGAAACGGCTGCACAGGATCAGGCCCGCCATTACAATCTGAGACGAAGAGAATGGAGACCAGTGATTGGAGCAACGGTATGGGCAAAAGAACACCACCTTTCAAATGCTGCAGAAGGATTCGCAGCAAAGCTGGCACCAAAGTTTGGAGGCCCATATGAAGTGATAGGCTTTGCGTCTCCGGTCATATGCAAAATACGGCACAAAGAAACGAAAAAAACCAGACAAGCACACATCAGCCAATTGAAGCAACAAGTATGCGAGGAAGAGGATGGCATGAAAATTGATGAGCAATGAGTATGGACGACTCTAATGACATGGCGGCGAGAAATCTGCACAGACCGGCCGGCTGAACAGAGCACTCAAAAACATGAAATTAGAGCTGAAAATCTCAAAGTACATCGTATCGAAAAACTAGCAAAGTCACAAACCGCATCTCAGAGTAAGAGGAAGATATAATAAGTAGGGTAAATAGATGAAAGACACTGATAAAAAAAAAAGATGCGGAACGGGCCAAGAAAAAAAAAGGAACAAACAGTGAAAAGATGCCCTAATCCGACAACATTTAAGAAAAGATACTCAGTAATCGCCAACATTAGAAGATGCCAATTGGCCAATAAAAGATGCGAGCTGAGTCCCAAAAAAAAAAAAGGCACAAAACAAGCACAAGACAAGCCAAAACCAAAGAAAAACACAAAATAAGCAAAACACACAAAACAAGCAAAAGACAAGCCAAAACCAAAGAAAAAAAAACACAAAACACAGGCCAAAGCTACAAATGCAAACATATAAAATGCACAAATTCGCAGATGAAAAAATTAACATGCATGAAACAAACACAAGGTACAAGGGACAGGGGAGGGCAAATCACTCCCGAAGAAGGGGGGGAGTGTGAGGAATATTATAAATCATAATAATATCCCACACAACAAACCAACAGCGAAGCAATACAAAGGTGTGAATAACGCACCAGATACAAGATATAGCCAAGACACGAACCAGATGTACGATATACGATACAAGACATAGCCGAGACACGAACCAGATGTACGATATACGACCAATATTGGCACTGGTCGATCGAACCAGTGCAACGCAAATAAGTTACGATCAAATGCAATGGATCGAACCACACGCAACCGCGAGCAATTTCGTACAAGCGGGAAGATGCGTGGGAAGCATAATGTGAGAAGTTGGAAATTACACGACATACGATACGGCTACGATCAAACACGACCGATCGGACCGCACGCAACCGCGAGAGATTTCGTACAAGCGGGAAGATGCGTGGGAAGCAGAATGCAAAAAAACCAATATGCATACATACGACGGGCAACCAGGTCCAACATGGCTCGATCGAACCTGTGACGTACGATCGAGCATGATGATCGAGCCGCATACGACCGATGGCAAATTTCGTACAAGCGGGAAGATGCGTGGGAGGCATAATGTATAAAATCGGCTATGTAAGAGCAAATAAGGGCAAGCGAAAAAGGGCATTGGCCCAGTGAGACAATTTAAGAGCACAGAGAGGCCACAATAGAAATGCATGCATTGACGTACAATGCATGTACAAGCATACACTCACAATACATGTATGCTATGCGTGTATGACCGCGAGAGGGAGTACCGGTGGCTTATGGGTGCTCTCTGCCTACGTCACACACAAGAGATCAAAGCAGTGAGAGCATGAACTGCCGAAATTATGAGAACAAAGTGAGGGCCAAGCAAGCCCACGAGACGGGTGCGGGGCATGTATGCATGTATGAAACGATAATGGTTTGTGGATTGGATAGGGGAATATGCGAACCGAAGGGGGAGGGATGAACAATGGGGAAGCCCTCATATCTGATAGATACGATATGCGGATGAATGTGCATTGTATGGGAAATTAAACGATTTCATATGTTAATTTAATCAATATGATTATCGTTAAACAATAGCTTAAGTTAATATAATTGTCATATATATGTATGTAAATATAATAAGGAGAGAATATGTGTGAAATTGGGTATGACAAGTGGATCAAAGGGAGCGACGGGCAAAGGCAGCGATGAAAGCAGAGAAAGCCAACGGGATACGATGGGCGGCCAATAGAAAGGCGACGCCAGCATAAGAAAGGGATGCAAGTCAATATGTACAAATAAGAAAGACAGGGACAAGGAATAAATGGGCGCGCAGCCACAAAGAAAGTGGACATATGCGCCAAAGATTTACGGGACTTTCACCACGCATAGCAACAAGGGAATGCGTGGGTGAAAGCAGAGGGCTGATGGAAATGTACCAGCTGTATAGCGGTACCACACCAATGTGTTCCTGAGGCCATGGGAACTGCCTATATAAAGGCAACGGCTGTCAATCAAATTATCAAGTCATCAAGTAGTGATCAAGTAACAAGTAATTAAGGCCTTACGAGTAACCTTAAGAACTTATCAAGGAAACAGAAGGAGCAAAGGAAAAACAAGGAACTATACAGGCCTTACGAGTAACCTGTACAGTTCATTTCGACAGCAACAAATCCTTAAATAAGGATAGTAAACACCGTACCCAAGCTAGAGTGAGTGGGAGAGAAGCCAAGCATTTCCAGGAGTATCCAAAGTCAATGGTAGGCACGAGGATATATCCTACTGCCGAAATTCCAGGATCTATATATCCTGACGAATACCAATTATTGAGGAACATCCTGCCAAAGCCATAAAACAAGGGCCATCTCAACGAGCATAGCGAAAGGGTGCAGAGGTGTGGAGCACAACTCAAGCATATGATACAGACCGAGACAATAATCGGCAACAGAAGCAAGAGGAAGGCAAGAAGCGACGACGAGGGATTCAAAGTAACTCACCAACGCTGTCCAAGTCCAGACCTACCGCAGAGAAACTTGTCATAACCAATCAAGGCCATAACGATCGCAAATAAACGTATTATAAAAAATCAAATCAATAAACAAACTGTTCTGATTTCACCGGGGCACAAAATAAATTTTGTTGTGCCGAACCTAGCCCAAGAGATATTATAAATATCCCGAAGGACGAGAAAGGATCGTTACAATATATATGTATGTGTACCACCTATGTGTGTATATACATATATATATATATAGATGTATATGTGTGCGTGTGTGTGTTGTGTGTATGTGTATGTCCATAGACAATTATAATTATGTTTAAAACATTGCTCGAGATCGACCTTTTTCCCCCTCCCCGCGAAATTCGGGACTTGGCCGTCCCTCCGCCTACAAGTTCGACGACGATCGCTCGCTCGACCCGAAAAAGGTCGTTTATGACCCGTCATAAAACTCGAGACACACAAAGTTTTGTGTCCGTCGAGACCAATAAATGACCTTTTTCTCTGCCCAGCCTCTGCTGCTGATGCTCTGGCTCCCAAGTTAAATTTTCGTGCCCACCCTTGTTCTAAACTAACCCAAAAGATCACAACGGCAGGATGTCAAGTGGCCGACGCTAACAAGTGGCCTAAAATAATAATAATTTTTCAAACCCCGAATACGTGGGGGTGAGTAGCACTAGAATAAGATCTCCTAAGAACAATTGTGACCTAGAGCCTAGGACTCCCTATATAAACTCCGTACTTTAGTAAATGAAATGAGTTCATATTTTGAATTCAACAAATGAAGATCGGGTTATTCTTTCCTTCGCCCTGGAAGCCCTACTCACCAGTGAAATCAATTATAAAACACTGCGAAAACTAAAAGGTCAGAACAATAATAGAAGCAGGCAAAAATTCAGTAAAAACTGAAATGAATGATGTTGTAGCTAAATTTGTAAATACATCTACAAATATGGAACAGGATCACGGCGTGTTTTATACTAAAAGAAACAACAACACAAATAGGAACTCGTATAATAATAATAGAAATTATAATAGTAATTACCAAAATAGAAACCCAAATGGCAATACTAACTATAACAATACTAGGAACTACAACAATTATAATCGAAGAAATTCTAAAAATAGGAATACAAGAGCTAATTGTCCTTCTAAAACACGACAAAATAATAATGTTAGACTTACGAACGTAGAAGAAAATTCGGAAAACTCCGAATGTAAAAAAACTCTGTAAAAAATAGAACAAATAAAATATATAGTTTAAATCGCAACCTTAATAGCTATATAACTCTAAACTTTGACGATGTAGGGACAATAAAATAACTATTAGACACAGGAGCTGATCTATCACTAATAAAACAAAAAATACTAAGGAAAGACAATACAGTTGGCATACACAGACGTACAAAACTTAGTGGAATAGGCAAAGACCTATTTACAATAGGGGAAACCAAACTCAAGGTTAGAAACCTCTCAACGATTTACACCTTCCAAGTAATAGAAAATGATTTTCCCAACCCATGTGACGGACTCCTCGGGCTTGACAAAAAAATTAAATTTTTCCACCAACAATTGCTTCTAAGACTAACCAATATGTCCGCATATTAAATACTAACAACACAGACGTGCAAATTACAAACACAAACCTATTTAATTAAAGCTTGTCCGATTATGAAGTCCTAAAAATAGACAAAGAGCATGATTTAAAACATATCTTTCAACAATTTCTATAAATAAAAAAACTAAAGAATAGCGCACAGCCAAAAAAAAGAAATCAATAAACAAGTAGACAAATTGATCAATGATGATATTATTGAACCATCGATGTCTGAGTTCAATGGTTCGATTTTATTGGTTCCTAAAAAGTCGCTACCTGCCAGCAATGAAAAACGGAGGAAATTGATAGTTGATTATAGGAAAATTAACAAACAACTAGTAGCGGATACATTCCCACTACCCAGAATGGACGATATCCTCGATCAACTAAATCGCGCTAAATACTTCTCTTGTTTAGACTTAATGTCGGGACATAACATCATTTTCCACAGATAGGGGCTCATTCAGATTCAAGCGATTACCATTTGGATTAAAAATTGCACCAAACTCGTTTCAAAGAATGATGTCCCTTGCATTCACGGGTCTAACACCATCCCAAACATTTCTTTATATGGATGATCTAATTGTAATTGGGTGCTCTGAAAGTCACATTATTAGGAACTTAAGGAATGTATTTGAAACCTGTCGAAAGTATAACTTAAAGTTGCACCCTGACAAATGCTCTTTCTTCAGACATGAAGTTACTTTTCTAGGACTTACTTGTATTACAGCTGATGCAAGCAAAGTCGCATGTGGAGCCGTCCTCAGCCAAGAATATGATGGACTCCAATTACCCGTATCAAACGCATCTAAGACATTTACAAAAGACGAAAGCAATAAATCAACAAGAATTAACAGCAGTACATTGGGCAATTCAATATTTCAAACCATACAGATGCTCTCTCCAGAATTGAATTTGAAAATATAAAAATAATAAAATACTTAAAGTAGCAAAAAGATCAGAAACAAAAAAATCAACACATTAGGAAAACAAAATTAACAATAACAGATTAGAACTACCAAGAATATATGAAATAATAAATCGTAACGAAGCCAAAAAATATGCTAAAATTAAATTCAAAAAATGCAAATATTTTATTACCAAAAATAAAGAAAAGTTACTCACCTTCAACATAGGCGATTTGATCGTTAATGGAAGAATAGATCTATATCTATTCGTTCCAAGGCTTGAAAAAGAAGCCGGTGCTCAAAGAATCTATAAACTGAAGGTAGACATGTCAGAAAAACTATTTAGGTCACTTACACTAATTAAAACAAAAAGGAAAAGACACTTTAATAAATTTAGAAATAGAAATAACAAATAAAGAAGAAATAAGAAATACATTAAATAAATATGATAATGACCCAATAGAGGGAGGTCACTGCGGGGTAAACAGAACGCTGGGAAAAATAAAAAGAGATTTTCTTTAAAAACACATGTCTCGGGAAGTTGCAACATACATCAAAAAACAAATAACCAGACACAACCACTCTCCATTGATAATAACACCAACCCCTGCAACCCGTTTTGACACAATAATAATAGATACAATTGGACCATTACTAAAAACAATGAATGGTAATGAATACGCAGTTACTATTATCTGCGACCTGTCCAAATATCTCATATAAATACCAATACCAAACAAAAGTGCAAAAACGGTTGCAAAGGCAATATTTGAAAAATTTATTTTAATTTACGGCTCAGTTAAAACAATTCTAACAGACATGGGAACAGAATAAATGAATTCAATACTAATAGAACTCTGCAAAAATTTTAACATAACTAAAATTAACTCCACGGCCCACCATCATCAAACTCTTGGAACAGTAGAAAGGAGCCATAGAACTTTCAATGAGTACATCAGGTCACATATATATATTAAAAAGGACGATTGGGATGCATACTAGCATACTTCTCATATTGCTTTAACACCACTCCATCCAGCGTACATGATGCTGGGACTGTAGATCCCATCTACAACATTGATGACTTCAATAAAAAAAAAACCAGAGGGCCGGGATTTAACTTCGGCCGTGCCGAAGTTTGTATACCCTTGCAACTTTATGCGGTCTGTAAAAACTATTCACTGTTGCTGAAATTTATATTTTCTTTACACATATCAAATATCTTTATATCGGCAAATATTGAAATCCCCTACTACTACCACATTATAAGTTGCTCGAAGAGCTCGAACTTTATCTACATCTTTCATAATTTCATTACGAAATCTTGTTATAGGGAATTGTGAATTCCTATAAACAATTAGAAACGACGTATTATAGTACGTGAAGGCAATCGACTGATAAACCTGTCTCGGATTTGTTAGGTTTTGAGACTCAAATAGAAATTCTACATTTTGCAAAATACTAAGTTTTGCCAAAACTAGTATTCCATTCTTTGAACTGTGACTTTGCCGTTTGTATGGGAGCTATATAGTCACCCGATCTTGATCAAATTTGGCTCAGCTGACAAAACAAACTGACAAAACAAACACAAAACTGACAAATACCAACTTTTATGACAATAGCTATGAAAATAATAAAGTTATTGAGAAAGTCACTGTTCGTGACTTTGCCGTTTGTATGGGGACGGACGGACGGACGGACGGACGGACATGGCTATTTGAACTCGTCTCGTCGTCCTGATCAAGAATATATATACTTTATATGGTCGGAGATGCTTTCTTCTATGCGTTGCACACTTCTGACCAAAATTAATATACCCTTTTTGCAAGGGTATAAAAATTCAAATTGCAAATAGCACAAAATAGAGCCAAATTTCTTATCGAAAAATTTGAAGCATTAATAATAACATACTTAGTAATAACTGGTAGTAAAAACAAAAAACAAAGATAGAATAAAATGACTATAAGAAAAATATAATTTAGTGTTTTGCTGGATATTAGTATCAAATTTAAGTGTACTAAATTTAATTGCACAAGGTAGAAAATTATAAGGATAATCGAGTTTTTCCAAATCTTTACACATAAATATCAAAGAAGCTAACATCGGCTGTGCCGAAGTTTATATACCCTTGCAGTCCATGGCCATAATATTTTTACATGTTCCAAATTTTTTTTCTGTATCTCAATTCATTAATGCACAAAACCTTTCAAATATCATTTCAATTTCTTCATCTTCTTCCCCATCCCCTTTTACACGCATGCCACGCTTCGCACGCATACACATATAGTTAATGTAGCGTTGCGTCTGTATGTGTGCATGCGTGTGCTCAGTTGATTTTTTTTTTTTTTTTTTTTTAACGTTTAATATATATTTGTTGAATCTACTCTTAAATTAGAGCCTAACAATAAGTTTGAGATATTTTTCTTAGACTAGTACTTAAGATAAATCCTGGGGATATTGCAGGCGGCCCTAATCACTTGTTATTGGGTTGGTCTGTCATTTCTTTTAAGACGAGTTCTATTATTAGTTCGCGTAAGGGAATTGGCAAGAACATTTGGGTGTGCATCCAGTTTCGCAGAATACTTTAGTTGTTGAATACCTATTTCAGATTTTACGCTAGGTATATTTAGATCATTTTGAATGTTGTCGTTTCGTATATACCACGGGGCGCCCGTGATTGATCTTAAAATCTTCGACTGCGCTCTTTGTATAATATCGACATTGCTGGTACTTGCATTTCCCCATAGTACGGCTCCGTAAGTCCAGATGGGTTTCAGTACGGAGTTGTATAGGAGGACTTTATACTCCAGACGTAGAGGGGACCGAGCATTGATGATCCAATGTAGGCTACTCGCTTTCAGTTTAAACTGTGACTTTTTTGCTTCGATGTGCTTGCGCCAAGTTAGTCTTCTGTCTAGGTGGATGCCAAGGTAAGTGACATCCACGGCTTGAGGAACTGGTACGTTGTTTAGCATTAGAGCTGGACAGTTTCTTCTGTTAAGCGTAAATGTAACATGTTTGCATTTCTGCTCGTTGACCCGGATACGCCAGGTTGCTAGCCATTCCTCTACCGGCTTTATGTGGTTTTTAATAACTGCAGTGATCTCGTCCGATTGGAGTTCCGAGTACTCACTATCCGTTAATGTGTTCGAAGGGGGAAGTACAGATGAGTTTGATGTTGGATTTGGCTGGAAAACCATTTTAAGATGTGTGGCAAATACGAATGCCCTCTCTTCGTCACTGCGGGCCCATCCACCGGTTGGACTCCTTATCGGTGAAATTGTCTCTGTAGGAGGGCTAAAGGTTGGGTGGGCTTTCCACAGAGGATGTTTAGTGCTGGTTGGACTGAGCTTTTCTATGTATTTCCTTTGAGCCCAGCTTTCCTCTTGTCTTAACGCCTTGGAGAGGTTGCGATTAGCTTGCCTTAGGCGAAGTTTTGCTGCTGGTGATCGAGTAATCTGCCATTCTCTTCTTAGACGTCGTTTTTCCGTTACTAATTGTTCTATCCGCCGGTTCGTAGGCCTGTCAACAGGTTTGGTGTAAGAAGAGGCATGTGGAGTAGATACTCTTGCTGCAGCTCCCATCATCGACTCAAGTGCAGAGACGCACATATCAATGTCCTCTGCAGCATCCAGTTTCGGCGAACAGTCAATGTGGGCACTCATGTACATTTTAAATTTAAGCCAATTTGTTTTGTTGTTTGTAAGCCTATATGGGCGATCAAGTACTTGAGGTCTTGTTAATAATGTGAATAGCACTGGAGAGTGATCGGAAGTTAAATCTAGTAGTGTTTCCGCAGTGATCCGATTACGTGGAATCCTCTTGGTTACTGCGAAATCAATCAAGTCAGGCACTTTCTGTGGATCTGTGGGCCAATAAGTAGGCCTACCCGGTGAGACGCAATCCATCTTATTGAGAGGGTTGACTATTGTGTTGTACAACTGCTTTCCTTTAGGATTTACCAGGCGAGATCCCCAGTGCGTATGTTTGGCGTTATAGTCCCCTGCTGCAATGAAGCGATCTCCGAGTGTGTTAAAGAAATCGGTAAATTCCTTTTCAGAGATTGAGAAGCGTGGTGGGCAGTACAGGGCGACCAATGTAGTGTTGCCGCAGCTGGTTTGGACGGTTATAGCAGTTGCTTGTAGGTGCTGTGTTTCAAATCTGTTGAGGAACGAGTGTTTTATACGGTTTTTGATTAGGATACCGGTCCCGCCATGAGCTTTTCCGTCTGGATGGTTTGTTGCGTAGAAGGTATATTTTGGTATTTGAAAATTATTTTTGATGTTAAATGTGTTTCCGAAATCAGCAAAACGTCGATTTCACTTGAGTCTAGGAATAGTTGCAGTTCATTTTTTGTGCTTGGAGATGCCGTTAGCATTCCAAAGACATAGACGTAGGGAAGCCATTATTTATTCTCGATAAGCTTCTGGATAAGCAGGTTTTGATTCCGCATCAGTTCGTGCATACAGTTTTGCATGAACGTCATAAAAGTGGTCATGTTTTGATTGAGTGAGATCAATAGGGCCTCTAGACCACTTGGAGTTTGCTGGCCAAGCTCTGGTGCGCTAGGTTGCGGATTCTGTAGATGGCGGAGTGACGGAGTCTCTTTCGCGGGCTCCGTCTGTCCAGTTCGGAGCACACTAGCGAAGGATACACTAGGACTGGTTGTAGCAGTCATGTTGGATGATCTAACAGCCTTGGCGAAGAAAACCTCCGGTGTAGTTTTGGAGGCGTTGAAGATGATTTTGGTCCG
>JAEIFP010001724.1:0-29892 GCA_018903935.1 Drosophila insularis | reverse complement strand
CGACAGGCTGTCCCCCAGATTGAAATCTCATATGGCCACAAGCGCTTCATGATGGACTTATAAATAAGCATCTTCATGCGCATCTGCCTATGAGCCACATGTAGCTTTTGAGCCTTAATTCAAGCGATAGCCTCCAGAGTAAAACCCAGGTATTTGGCATAGTCGCAAGAAGGGATTGTGCATCCATCCAGCTGTACAGGGGGACAGTATCCTCTTTTTAAAGCAAATGTAACCTGCGCTGACTTCTCTGTGTTAACCGCCATTTTCCATCTTTGTAGCCATGCACTAGTGGAATCAATTTGTTTTTGCATTAGATTGCCAGAAGTCTGTGATGATTGATCCACGCCTAAAAAGGCAGTGTCATCTGCATACGTGGCTGTGAGCACTCTTGGATCTGCGGTTGTCGGCATGTCGGCCGTGTAAAGAGTGTACAAGACAGGACCCAGAACGGTTCCCTGGGGGACTCCGGCTTTGATGTTTTCGACTCCCGATATTGCATCTCCGCATCTGACATAGAACATTCTGTCCTTGAGGTAAGAGCGTACCCATAGGTAATGTGGTGCTGGTAGAGCGATCTTCAGTTTGTGCAACAGCCCAATGTGCCAAACTCTGTCGAATGCCTGTTTGACGTCTTCTCCTCAAATGCTTCCAGTATTTTGTCCGTGATCCTATGGCACTGCTCGGGTGTACCATGGCACTCTCTGAAGCCAAACTGTGATCAGGGATCAAACCGGCCTCGTCCAGTGTTGGTCGTACTCTACGCAAGAATAGTCTCTCAACTATTTTGGAGAATACGGCCAACAAACTGATCGGACGATAGGAGGCAAGATAGGCTGCAGGTTTCCCAGGTTTTGGGATCAGGATAATTTCGGCAAACTACCACTGGGTGGGAAAGTGTCCTATCAGGAAACATTTGTTAATGATGTTCAGGAGGAGCTGAACAGCATTTGTCGGAAGGGCTTTAATCGCTGGAACGTCTATTCCATCGTAGCCAGGGGATTTGGAGGCTTTGAGCTTGTCGATCTCTGCCAGCAGTTCTTCAGTTTCAACCATTTCGATAGGAAGGGCCATTTGGCAGGGTACATCCAAAAAGTTCATCGTATGCTCCGCATCGAGTTGGGAACATCTGATGAAGGGGGTGAAGGCTTCTGACAAGTGGGTGGCGAAGGCTGCTGCCCTGTCACTGTCTGTGCGGCACCACGTACCGTCTTCCTTCGTAAGAGGCTCCTTCCTCATGATGGGTCTTTTGATGTTGTTTGACAGCCGCCAAAGGTTGTACTGCTGATCGCCAGGCTCGACTTTGTCCAGAAAGCTTTCCAGAGTTTCGGCGGAGTCGGAGTGTAGAAGCGTGTAGTTGCTTGGCCGCTCTGTTGTAATCTGCCTTATCCCTGGGGTTCCGAGAATTTTGCCACACACGACGAAGTCGCCTCTTTTCCGCAACCAGCGAAGATACCTCCGGGTTCCAGAGATGTGCGTTCCTGTGTGGAACATTATTGGTATTTCTGGTTGGTGTCGGAGTAGCTAGTGAGGCCGCATTGTGGATGGCAATGTTGAGTTTTTCAACAGCATCGTTCAAATCCTCTTCGGAGTTGAGTGGAACAGTAGGATCCAGGTTGCTCTGGAGCCATGACTGGTAAGCTTGGACGTTTGTATTACGCTTAAACGTCCTGCTTCTGCCACTGTTGGTGCTTGCTGGCATGTTAACGAGCAGCTTGACTGCGCAGTGGTCGGAGCAAAGATCTAGATCGTTACTGGCAACAATCCTGTGTCTATGGAACCCCTTTGAGACAGAGAAGTCCAGAAGGTCTGGGATTTTGTTGGCGTCCATGGGCCAGTACGTGGGCTCTCCAGTGGAGTGGCAGTCAAACCTGCTGTTCGCTATGCAGTTCAACAAGGCTCTGCCCTTGCGGTTGATAATGCGGGAACCCTACCAAGTATGTTTGGCGTTAAAGTCCCCTCCAGTAATGAAGCGAGTACCTAAGCTATCGAATAGGTTTTGGAACAGGGATTGAGCAACGTTGTGTCTTGGAGGGCAGTAGACGGCCGCAATAGTGGTATCTCCGATTGGGCTTAAGACTCTTACTTTGGCGCACTGGACCCAGGGATCCTGATATCCAGGGAGTTCCACATACTTGATACCCCTTTTGATGACTATTGCTGCACCTCCGCGCGCAGTTCCGTTGGGATGATTGGCAGGTATGGCGTCATAGCCATTAATCGAGAAGTAAGATTTGTTTGTAAAGTGGGTTTCTGAGACGAGTAGAATGTCAACATGTTTAGTTATGAGGACGAGCTCGACCTCTTGCCTGCTCTTACACAGGCCGTTCGCATTCCATATTAGTATATGGAGGCGTAGTTGCATAGCTTGGCCAAGAGAGACATGAGCATTTGCGAAAGCGCCGCAAACTGGTCTAGCATTTTGTACATCATGGCCTCGAGATGATCGACTCTGGATTCTTTTCTTACTTTCCCATTTTCCGGTTGTTCTTGCTGCTGCTCTTGCAGCGGGGGCAGCTTTTGTGATCCTCTAAGAGCGTTGGCGAATGTTAAGCCACGTGTGACGGTTGTATTTTGAATAACTGGCATCATTTTAATTTGCCATGCCATAAATTGTAGAATTTTGCAATGCATTTGTGCATTTAAAGACCAATGGCAAATAATAAGCTGCCTGTCAGATTTTAATTGCCTCGCCACCAATACATACATATACAACTTTTCATATTAAACCCGCCGACAATTTATCTAAGGATGGCAGCAGGCATGGCATATACTTAATATTGCATAAACTGGCAGGCAACCCAGGTGATGGAGTAAAATGATAGCATAGTCCATGCACCATTCACCATGCACCGAGTGGTTTATGGGCAACCAAAAGTTGGACAACACAACTGCTGCTGTGCTGTGGCAAGAAAGCCAATGTGATAGCCAGCAAACTGCTCATGGATTCGGAGTTGCATTTCGTGTGGCAGTCGCTTCTGTTGTTTTATTTATCAGACAAGCAAAACTGTTGCATATGGTAGGACGACAAGGACGATTCCACTGCTGACCGCCATATGGCTACGATATTGGGACTGCATCATCATCTGTTGGGATTGGGATTGTTCACTCAGTACTCTGATTGTACGCGCGTTTAAATGCATTAATGTTGCTTAATTTTTATGGCCAACGAATTCAAGGGGTGAGAGCCCTCTCAGGCTGGTTACGATGTTAACAAAAAAGCTTTTAACAATTAAAATTAAAAAGTTCAGCATTTATGCGACTCGCGAAATACAGCATTTATAAAAAAAGAGGTCTGTATAGAGCAAATGCCAAGCGTGGCATAATCAAATTCTATGTGTGCGTGCATAAAAGTTACACCGCACACCAACCAGTGTGTGGCTGGTCTGGGAAAGTCCAATGTCTGTTCTTGTACTCTCATTTGGGGTCATAAAGCATAAAATGCATAAAGTGGCGTTACAATTTTATGGTACACCAAAGTCATAGCCAAGCCTCATCAACAGGAAAAAAAGAGGCAACATACATATAAACATTATAACAACTATGGCTTGCTTAAAGGAACGACTATTTCTTACTCAGAAGGCAGACATTTTAAAAAGTTAATAAGTTTTTAAAAGTTTAAGTTTTTAAAACATTTTAAGGAGTAAACAGAACAATTAACAATGCTTTAAATATTTTGGTTTATTTTATAATCAGAATTATATAGACACGAAATTTCAATGGAATAACATGACGTATAAGTTATATTATATCAAATATGTATATCTCTTTCAAATATGAAGAAAGTAATTTTTACAGAGATAAAATTTCGAAACTTGAATCTAAATAGATGAAAAAGTCAATAAATAAATAAAAAAATAAATATATCCTACATAGAATATACATAAAATATCTTTAACCAACAATTCTGAAAATAAAGCTTTTGTTCTCTATTTCCAAGTGAGGTCCAATAAACTGCACATCTCATGGTGAAAAGCAAAATTAGGCAATTCCATCTGCAACATTCTCTTGCTGCTTCAGCTAAAGATCATGATGATGATGATGAGGATGCCGACTGTTTTCCCATTGGGTGGGGCCTCTACCGGCTGCCTGCCTGCCTGGTGTCCGGTTAAAGTTTGTCCCGCCAGACTGCCAACAAGCGAAAATGTAAATTTTGTGTTGAGCTTTTTAATTGTGAATATTGCTGGGGCAGTTCGCTCATACGCGAAATGAAAGCAGACGGAACTACACCAAACAAGAAGATAAAACAAAACAAAAAAAATTAAACCCTACGAAAAAGAAGAGGCTACTCTGTCTGTCCTTGCTGCTGGTCGGCAGTCGGTGGCAAATAGATTGCTTTATAGCAGCGCGCAGTTAGGCCTCTCTGTGAGTGTGAGTGTATGTGTGTGTGTGAAAACTTAATGAGCTAGCAGACTGTTAAAGTAGCTCAACAGCTGCTGTCGCCATTGCAGCTCAGCCGTTGCTGGCTTGAAATTAAATTCAAATATTCTACTTCTGTGTGTGTTTTTGTGTGTCTGTGTGGGTAAGAGCGGTTTCCATTATAATTTGGCAAAAAGTTTTGCCATTTCGGTATTTCTATACTGGGTTTACAAGATCTGTCCTTGGTTATTCGAAGATGAAAGTGAAGCATATAATTATTCTTGGCATTTAAAAAAATGAATGGAAAACTTATTTAATTATTGGACTTTGGGGTTTCCTATTAAGATAAATTATAAAAACTATTTTAATCTTAGATTTCCATACAACAAACATAACTCAGAATCGTTGATAATGCTCGAACTTGATTTTTTTTTATCATTTTAAAATATAAATTCCATAACAAAAATGTATAAACGGCTCATCTAATCGCAAAATTAAAATGAGATTTTTCAGAAGCAATACCCCAACTTCATACACCTCTGTTTAATGGCATCCGCACTCTCCGAATCTATATATATTTCGACCTCTTCATTGAGGCATATATTCGTGACGTTATTATTGGACTCGGGGTCTAAATTTGATCGGCTTGCCACAGCCCACTTTTCAGTGTCTATGTCAGGATTCTGACGTTCTAAAAGCCTTAGAATGCGCTGCAAACTGCACTCGACCTTTGGCCAAATAACTCTGGCCGGGATTAAATGTAAAAATTCAATAAGACTCACGGCCTCGTATTGCCCCATGGAACATAAGGTTCTTTGGAGCCACTCCATAGTGTCTTCATTAGCTGCTGCCACAAAGAGCCGATCATTATATTCAGTCACTGGCGCAACTTTATTGAATTCGAGGCATGCCACGTTCCTGTAATCCTGAAATTCAGAAAAAAAAACTTTTCAGCAGGAGGCAGAAGTTTTTAGCGCAATCTGAAGACGAAATAACGACGATAAACTGCCTGTTTTCAGGAAGAATCTCCGCATATGGGGACCGTTGTCCATTTGCCTTCTTTGGATTCATTTCTAAATCACTATCTGATTCAATAGGAGGATTAATGGGGCAAGCTCCCATTGCGCAGGCCTCCATCATTTCACCGCCTTCAGACGACATGCTTTCAAAACTCTCCTCACTAGATGCAAGGACCTCTTTAAACCTGAATTCCAAAAGACGGAATGTTCATTCATATTGAATTTACATTTTCTATTCCGCACACTTACTTCTTAATACGCAATGGTATTTCATTGACATCGCCCATGCGTTTTTGTCCGCATCTGAGATCAAATGTAAATGTCGCCGAGCCATTGTCTAACATCTCCGAGCTTGATTCCGGGGATACTTCAATTCCAGAAGAACGGCTGGTGTCCACTTCTAAACTAGAATCTGATGATGTCTGGCTATCGACTTGTACATCCTCGTCATCCTCAAGCTAAAGATCAACCCAAAACTGACCCAAGAAATTAGTGTCTTGATAGATTGTCATAATAGGTCCAGTTGTTCGGTTGTTGCCCAATCCAGCAATTTCTTTTGAGATCGGACTCAGAGATCGGCAGTTTGATAACCAATTGCTGAGAAAGGACATTTGCTGACGATTAGGAAAAGTAATATCCTTACGCTTACCAACCTTTCCTGATTGTTCAGTTAATTTGATAGTCAACATTTTTGTCATTTTTTTTTTAAACTGTTTAGCTACTCTGAAACTAACGTTTTTATTAAATATTATATATTTTGTTGACTGAACAATTCAGTTCATTCATTCAGTGCTTTACGATCTAGACTGACTGAAATACTGTACCCCCGAACGTGTCGAGTTTTACAAACATCCCAGGCATTCTTGGATCTCAAAAATTTGTGAATACTTTCCGTCTGTCTGATTAGATATTTCTGTTAGATATGTCAGACAATTGGCTTTTCAATTGAAAAGCCTTCTATTATATCCTTAGTATTTCGATAACAGAGTTTAATGTAGAGAACAGTTGAGTAAGCCGCGTTTGAGAAAGGCCTTCAAGGTATTTGTAAATTCACATGTCCAACTGAGTGCTTTCTGAATCAAAGCGCAAATCTCATGCAAATTTCTAGATATCCTCTTCCGAAACCATTCGTTGGCACGCACTTTACGTTCATTCAGAAGGAATCGAACATTCCGCCCACACACACACACACACACACACACACACACACACACACACTGTGATCCATAGAGCGTAGAGGCATTTCTCTGTTAGACATGTTCAGAACGGGCATTTAATGTCCTAAACGCGAACATACTCGTCAAAAGCCTTTGTCAGCGGGATACACACACACATACGCATACATTAAAGCCTTTCTTCCGGTGCCATCAGCATCATGCTATCCTGTGAAGCAACATGGCCTAGTCCATTTGTTAAATGTAGCGTGATGTTTTGTTTTCAGAGTTTTCAGTTTTAGGCAACATTTGCACTAATGACTGCACACGTTGCTGCCCCATACAAAGTTTGTCTTAAATAAATGTAATTCGTTTGTGTTTTTTTTTCTTTTTTGAAACTAAATAGAATAAAGGGAAATGAAAAGGAAAACGTAAAAGTCAGAATGTAAAGGCGACGAGTGAAAGTGGATGGTGTATGAGAAACGCATATGTAAACATATTTCTTCGCCCCAAAACATTTCTCTTTCTTTCTCTTTTTCTGTAAAGGAAATGCAAAAATACAATTTCAATGCACGGTCCTCGTCGTCAACGTTGTAGTCGGGGGTCATGCGAGCGTAAAATATACATAAAGAAATAAAATAAATTCACACGCAACTGTCAATGGTTGCGTACTTGCAAGCTTTTGGCCCCATGACCCCCATAGATTCTCCGATTCGCCACGGTCCCGCGTTACTCCCTAGACGATATCGTTGTCATCGCCGGTTGCTTGACTGTTGGGTCTTGGTAATATTTTATGCAAATTGCAAGTTAAGTGTGAAAATAGTAGTGATTGGTTTAATTCGGCAATGTTAATTAAATGGACCGATTCCGGCGCCGGGTTCGAACCGACTCTGGCGTTAAGATGGGCGTGGGCAGGAAAAAGGAAGTTCTGAAACTGCACACACAGCAGAAAATCAGCAAAACTGGGAATACTGAATGACAATTTCCGAACTTACCATCAGCAACAAGAAGTAGCAGCAGACAAAAGGGAAAGCGAGTGAAAAAAAACAGTCCAGCAATAGAGAATGCAACAATATTTGAAATACACTAACCATTAACCGATCCCCTGATCCTTCTCAATCGAAATATTAATATTTCAATTCGATTTAAATCTGAAAACATCTGATGGCCTTTGACAAACTGGTTTTAAATACTTCTAAAGTTTCAAATTTCCTGAAAAAGTTTTAATCCCAAGATCAAGTGTATTCGAAATAGAGAAGGACCTACATACAATCATTGAAAAGGCATTGCAGATTTTCATTGTCATGTAGCAAAGTCAGTGGACCCAGCGCAAGGGCAAAAGGGGAAGCAAATGAAAATGGAAAATGAAAAAGAGAAGAAAAAGCAAAAACCAACACCAATCCCATGAACATTTAGAGACCAGTCGCCCAGTGGCAATTTTTTTTGTTTTTATAAAATTTGTAGCGGTTCTTCTTCTTTTTTCTAGTATTTTTTTTTTTTTGGTTTTTTTTTTGTTTGCTGCTGCTTTTATGCTCTACTCTTTCTTGTTCTGCGACGAGTGCGCTTAACCATTTAGCTGATGTAACAACGCAGGCGAGCAACCAACCACTCAGCCAGCCAGCCAGCTAGCCAGGACTGTCGACAACCACACCCACACACACAGACACAACTTCAGCTCGTTCAGCTCAGAGCTCGACGGAATGTCCTTGTCAGCATTTTGCGTAGTGAAATTTTTCGGTAAAATCTATTTTTCATCTTGGATTATGTGAATACATGAATAGAAAGAATGAAAGAAGAATGGAAAGTTTTATTGTGACAGTTGAAGTTCGTTTGTTTGCTTCCACCATCATCATTTCCCTTTCTTTTCTTTTGTCTCGGTTTTAATTGTTCATAATATTGCTTGGGAATGGCAAGTGCTGCTAGCACACGTGACCTCAACGTATACATTGGTACTCCATTTTATTCCTGCCACACATTCACACTCGCACACACATCATGACGATGGTGTTGGCACTGCGGCCAAGTGGCATCCAATGAAAATTGCATTTGCCATGCCAAACATTTTTGCCATGCCAAACATTTTTAGCTTCATTAGAACATGATTTTACCTTCATTAGAGGCATGCTCTACAAACGACAGAGATCCAAAACCCAACCTCAATGCCTATTCCGTGAGCCCTTAAAGGTATGCTATAAAGTATGCAATGTAACTGGACGGACGCGAATGCATTTGCCTGTATGTGCACCTGTCTGAAATCGTAATTTCAATAAAAGTTGTTACGTGCACGTTGAAATTTTAATTGAAAGCACCAACCGCACACGCACACACACACACATCCGACCACACTAGCCCACATATTCTCATTCTCTCTCGCTGTCGTCCTCGGCATGCGTCAGCTGCGTTGTGACCCTCATCAGTTGGAGAACCTGAACAAAACAGCAATGAGCATTTTACAAGGGGCATGACATTTCAAATGCGCTGCGGCCAAGAGGATTATATTGCAAAAAAAGGCAGAACAAGAGAGACACAAACATACACGCAGAGAGAGAGAGAGAGAGAGAGAGATAGAGAAAGTGAGAGAGAGACATATGCGAATATGTTTCATCAAGCAATGTTCACTGAAAATTAACTAGAAACTATCATATAATTATAACCATTAATTTACCACATCAAGGCAGTTTCTATTAGAAACTAACTAGTTTTAGCATTATTTTTGATAGTTAGCAATGGAATTGTTTTACAAAGTACACAAATCAAAAAAAAAAAAACATTAAGAAAGAAGTCAAAGAAAGTTTTGATCATCAATTTTGATGAAATTGCCAATTAAAAATTCTATAATTCAAAAAAGGATTAATTATGAAACTTCTCAATCAACATAGCTTTCACAATTTTGTCTAGAAATGTCTTATTAGCATTTATTTTAGTTTATTATTATTTATTTTTCCAAGAGCTGAAACGTTATTGCACATTCTGTCATCGCCTTCTGCACATTTTTCAGGAATAATCCTAGCCCAATCACATTTTCATATCAAGCATGTACATATGTACACACATTTGTTTCTACTTTGAAAGTCTGTTTCGACCATTACACTTGAAAGGACAGCCAAAAGCTTGTTGAGACGAACATTAGGTAGCTGCCAGCCAGTTAGACCCATCGACGAGGCAGCCACAAACTAAGTCATTAAAAAAAAAAAAGAACAAAAAAACAAGGAACAAAAAAATAAAAGGACCCTATCAGCTTACTGAAACTTTCCTGCAGTCCTAACCGGGAGGCATGTTCGTTGGTTGGTTTGGCCGCTGCCAATTGCAAGTTTGCATGTTAAGCGCCAAAAACTTTATGCTAAACTTTTGGCATTTTCCATATATATATATTTATACGTTTATTTTTGCTAGTTTTAATCGGATTCTATCTTCTTTCTGTTTTTGTGTTTTTTTTTTTTCTATTTTTGGGAATTTTAATTCCCAAAATGTATGTAAATGTTGGCAACTATCGAATGGCTTCAATGTCGTTAGATTTTATGTACGAGAGTGCTCAATTCCCTTGATGGATTGACAACAAACTATGAATGAAGGGTTTTGGCAAACAACAAGGACAAGATATTCAAGATATGTATGTACATACACTCTGGCCAGGCATTTTAGCTTCATAGATACATATATGTATTTATCAAGCACTTTAGTCGCATGGCAAGTCGTAAATTTAAAAAACAAAATAAAAATAAATATTTCATAAACAACAACAAATATTTTTCACGCGCTGACCAAAATTATTTTAAATCACCTGCTGCCCCGCATTTATCATTAGAGCAGGCAGTACTCATCCACTCGTTTCGGCCCCGTTCCCGTTCCCGTTCTCGTTCCCGGTCCACCATTTGTCAGTTTTCCTTGGCCGGGCTCCCTAACGACCACAGAAAGTCTTCAACTACCTGGGCGACTACAACACCAAGCAACAACAAGCAAAGAAGAAGTTTCAGCATAAGATTTGCCAAAGAGCACTTTATTTTTGCCCTAGCACTGCCACGCCCATTACCCACTTTTACCTCCCAAACGCCCAGTCTCTTATAATGTTTGTTGCTTTTGCTATTCTGATGTTATTTTGCCATTTTCGCGCTTGGTCGAGGAAAACCTGTTTTGTTATCACAGTGATAAATGGAAAATTATTTTGAATCGAGCAACTACTTAAAAGAATTCCCAAAGGTTGTAATAAATTTCGACAAACACACACACACACACACACACAGTCATACCCATCCACACAAACACCCACTCACACATATCCTCAGGAAAGACAACTCGGTAAGGACATTTTTTACTAAGCTTGGTGCCTTGGCTGGCTGTGGTAATGTTCTGAGAGATAATGAAGTAAGTAAGTCGTCTCGCCGACTTGGATATACCATACACCAGTAAAACAAATATTTTAAATTTATAATAACCAATGCATTTTCGTATTTTTAAAAAAATCTGTTTGCATGCTTTTTAGAAGCATATCTTAGTATTTCGCTCACTCAAGCATTCGAGCACCCTAACGCCCCCATCAGCCAACGGCCAACTCCGGCCATATGGAAAAACGTTTATATGCATAACTTGACTATTTTTATTCCGATTTTGATCAAATTTGGTATTTTGCTTGATATTAGTATCAAATTTAAGTGTGCTAAATTTGATTGCACAAGGTAGAAAATTACGGGAGATAATCGAGTTTTTTCAAATTCCGGGGCGGAGGGGGGCGTGGCAAAATCTTTACACATCAAAACTGTTTGCAATTACTAAGCAAATATTTATACCAACTATGGTGTCTCTAGCTAAAATAGGTTTTGAGAAAATCGGTTTTATTTGATTTGCGGGGGCGGTAGGGGGCGTGGCAAATTTTTTATAAATACAAAATGTGCGCGTTTACTAAGCAAATATACATACCAAATTTTGTGTCTCTAGTTGCTATGGTGTTTAAGAAAATCGGTTTTATATCATTTGCGGGGGCGGTAGGGGGCGTGGCAAAAATTTGAAACAAACTCGATAAGCGTACATATGACACGAGTCTACATACCAAATTTGGTGGCTCTAGCTCTTATAGTCTCCGAGATCTAGGTGTTCATACAGACGGACGGACGGACGGACAGACGGACATGGCTAGATCGTCTCGGCTGTTGATGCTGATCAAGAATATATATACTTTATGGGGTCGGAAAAGCTTCCTTCTGCCTGTTACATACATTTTAGCGACTTTAATATACCATTTCACCCTATGGGTGTATGGTATAAAAAGTGGTGATTGACGAAGCAAAAGCAAAAGTCATGGCCAAATATATATTCTTGGCCGAAACGAATGCAGTTGTCGTTAGCTGGTGGCCAAATGCACTTATTTAACAAGTTGGGAACTTTAAAGAATTTTTACCTATCTTCAAGATTTTAAAGTTAATTGCCATTTTTCATTAATTTTATAGCATAATTGTTGCATGGAATTGGAAAAGCCATGACCAGCCATCAAAGCAAAATGTAAAAACCTTTCCAACAGGAAAGAGACAGAGACAGAGAGAGAGTAAGTCAACAACATCTATTTTCATTTCATTAGATAGAAAAATAGCCTTCCAGGTAGTTGAAACCTAAAGGAGCGAAAGCCACAAAACAAAAACGCAACACTCAAGATGCGGTTAACATTAGACCCAACCCCAACCCCGATACCCAGCCACATCCGTAACCTCATCATCATCTTAGTTGCAGAAGGAGAAAAAAATTACTTGGCAAGAGCCTTAATAAGTGCTTATTGTGTAGAGTAGGAAATTTCAAGCATCTTTTGCAATTTATGTCAAGTTAAAAACCTTAGTACAATAGTTTTAGATGAGGAACACGAAAACTCAAACAATATTTGTCTAGAATTATCTTATATTTACAATGTATGGATTACCATCAGCATCGATGTTTGAAGTTCTCACTCGTTAATATATATAGTCTGAGCAAAGGTCTCAGGAGATTGAAGCATTTGAAAATATTTCGCTTGCGCAACGGTCCATTGAATAAGGAATAAGGCTCTCAGGACACTCAATAAGCAGGAAGAAGTCGACTTTACCTATGATCTGATTCTCGATGATTGCTCTACTCTCTACACTGCTGCAGCGACAAATTGGGAAAATTGTGCATACGAAGGCGATGAACCACACGATTACCTTGGCATAGCCCATAATCCGATCACATCTGACGGTCTGTCTGCTCTAATACGATTTGTGGAAAAGCTGAATATATCGTCTTTAGAGGTTGCCAGAGAAATTGCAGGCAACGAGGTGTGTCGCCTTTTACGATTTCACAATCGATTGCGTCATTGACAGCATTACCCCTTGATCCTTCTGATCCATCCGATTGTTGAGGTTAACAGGGACTTCCCTGAAGATTCCGTCATTTAGGCAGTTCTTGGTGTAAAATCTCAGTTGGCACGAGCTAGTAAGCAAAAATGAAAAGCAAACTATCGTTGATCACGAAATGCTTTGCCTATAATCCAAATTTAGATGACATCGAGTTCCGTCAATTTGTTCTTCAGCCTGGTCCATCGAATCAAGGAATAGAATCGGGAATATGAGACATAGATCAGTGGATCTATTGGTATTGTGTAGAGATATATTTTTTTAGAACTATGTATTTGATTGCGTTTAAATGGCTTTCGATTAGAATCGGCCTAATGTGTGTTCTATGGATTAATTATTCACTTCACCTCAGTTCACCGCCTTTTTTGTTAGTTTTATCTATTTTTCATCCTTTTGTTTAATCTCAAGGGGCTTGAAATGTCATCTGGTCACTTTAAAACCTTTGCCATAAAATGCAACGTTGGCATAAACTGAAATCTAATTAAGTTGCTGGCAACGTGTTTGCTTTAACTTTAACCAACCACACCCACTCCAAAGAGGCAGATGCCAAGAGCGAGTGAGAATGGCAGAGAGTGAGAGAGAGGGAGAAAAATCGCTTCTGGCGCTATTCTCTATCAACTGCAACAAAGTTGAGCAGTTTGCATTTAAGCAGCATGGATTTGGGCAACAGTGTCGCCAATATAGTGCCACCTCTGCCACTGACTGACGCTAAGTACTTGGCCACTAAGCCATAAAGTCGAAAGACAGCAAAACGAAAGACCGACTTGGAAGTGAGAAGGAAGAGTGGATGGAATCGATTGAATATTAACAAATGAATGCATATGCTAGAGAGACAAGAAGACCTTTAGGGCATATGCGTATAGACGATGCTTTCCCTTTAGCTCCAGCCCACTCCACCCTCAGGATTCCCATGAAAGAAATATGAGAGCATGTAATTCAAGTTATCAACGCGCCGAGCAACAAACTTTTCTCATCTACTTAACGCAGATAAGAGGCTGCCTTTTCGTTCTTTCTTTTAACAGGCTGCTAAGTGTTGATGGCGTTAACTTAATTTTCAGCCAACAGACGACTCTCGACTGAAGCAAAAACTCCAAAACGACCAGACGTAACTATGCAAATGCCACATAGAGATGAAGAGATGTGGTACAGACAGGACTCTTAGGCAGACAGAGAAAGGACCATTGGTTTTTTTTATTCTTTTTTTGCTTTGCTTTTGATTTCTCTTGTGTGAAATAAAATTAACTAAATACTCTCATGAGTAACATTCTTAATAAACATTAAGCAAGCAGAGGCAAAAAAAAAAAAAAAAAAGTCAAATAAATATAAAAAATAATATTTACCAGACTCCTTTCTGCGATTATTCGCTGGCAGGCGAAATTATGGCAGGAGTTACTTAGGACGCAGCTCCGGTAGTTAGATCCCCCCATCACCCAAATGCCATTCGCCTTCTCATCATCTCTCCATCTAGTATCAACTGAACTTGGCTACTCTTTACTTTTATGTGGCGTTCGCGGAATGTACTTAGTACTTAGTTCACAGGTGGTGAACAAAGCGACCAAGTCAAGATAGAAGCACATTTGTAGCGATAAGCGTCATAAAGTTATCGTAAGTAAACGCAAAAAAAAAAAAAAACAGGAAAAGATAAGGGAAAACTAACCAACCAAAATCAAGAAAGTGAAAGAACAAAAATATATATATATATAGAAGAGAAAAAAATAGTCAAGCCACAAGTTAAAACCAGCTATGGACTTGGTTAGGAAAACTATAAGATGGACGCACTTAAGCCCCTTCCACCGATTCTGTCTTTTAGTCAGCTATTCCCTTGAAACATCACCAGGAAGTCAATTACGTAATGCCATAGAAGTTTCCTTATATGTTTTCAAATATATGTTTCTTGGTTCAAGTGAAAGCTTTTTTAATTTACGTACCAAAAATCAATTAAACAAAAAATAATCTTTTAATTTCGTTTTAAATATTGAACTGCAAGATTTAAAAACAAATACAATTAAGTTGATTATCTGAATAAATGAATGTAAAGAATAAGGGACAATAATTTTGGGTCTTATTTATTAACCCTTTCTTAATTTTTTTACATACAAATTAATCCCATAAGATGATAACTAGAAAACCAACACACACAACACACATTGATAATTTTTCTTTTTGTTTTATTTTTCAGGTGGATTAAACCGCAACAAATAATCTCGATTGTATGTGAACATCACCTGTAATGTGTAAATAAATAAATGTTTCACTCAAACAGTGTAAATTACATTCCTTAAATGCAGTAGCAGGAGCAAGAAGGAACACATTGCAATCTTTGTACGCATATTTGTTCAATTTCAATGAATGCAAATGGTATGCAACTTAATTACATTGACTTTAAATACGTTAATTTGTTCTTCAACATAACAGTAAATCGCTATAAATGTGATAATCTGCTTGGGAATTCATTTAATTAAGAATAAGGACAAAATGAGTATCGGCAAAAAAAAGAGAATGAGAATTGAAAAGGGGCCGACGAACAAATAAGACAGGCAACTGGCAAAAATCACTGAAAAACAAGAGAAATCTTTACAATTTAATTCACTGCACCAGACAAGCGGACATCCAGACACAAACGTAGGGACAAACAGAAGGACGAACTGAGTCCAGACAGAGCATACGTACTCATACTCTCAGTCTTGCCATTTTCGGTGTGGCTACGTCTCTTTGGCTCACATTGGGTGGCAGTAGCCACAATACGTTGCACTTTACCAGCGAATGTCGGACATTAATAAAAGTACATACATATATCGTGTATATATTGTAAGTATATATATCCTGAACTGTGTATAAGTGTGTGTAAGTGTATAGTGAAATGTTCAACAACGCGAATGTTTATTGGTTTGGGGGTCTCTGCATACAATTGCTTGTAATGGTGTGCAATTCAGGTAAATAAATATGTATGTATGTATGTATGTATATATATACATAGATTTGTATACATATATACATGTGTATAAATCAACTGTCAGTCTTATGGCCTCGACTATAGCTTTTACAAACCAATTAAACTAAAAGGCCAAATATGCTTTTACTAATTCTTTACTTATTCCCGATACATGGAATATGTACACATAAGCTTTTATGAGTGCCTCATGGTTAATGCGCGCTCCACAGTGACTTAAAAGTGAATTGATTGCTTCCGTCGGCAAAATGTCAGTTGATAATATAAAATCCATCATAAAATTATAGATACTCTTTTTTGGCCAACATTTTGTCCAAAGAAAAACATACGATTTAAAGTAGCTCTTTTGAATTCTCTGGCATTTAAGTAGTAGTTAATTAGTTAAATTTCACAAAATGGCCTAATACACCCTTTCATTTAAAGAGTATGTCCCTATGTGGCATCACATGACAGTGAAACGTGCGCTTGTCTGTGTAAACGGGAAATGCATTTCACTTCCGCTCTCAAATAGCAATTTTGCAAACATTTGTGACTATGGTGAATATATATTGTATTGATTCCGTGCAAATATCCACAGGAATTCAATTTGTTAGCACCTCATCCTACATTGGCATTGCGTCTAATAACCAATGTCAAATGGGTATGTATGGTCAATCCCAATTCTATTCCTACCCACCAACAACCCAAATGGGAGACAAGCGTTGAGTGGATTCAAGGGTCAAAACTTCTAAAGAATTTTGTACAAGTTTTCTTTAATTTTCAACAGAATTGATATTCATTAAGAGCGGAAAACCCATTCCAGTCAGTTCAACATTCAGACGAGTTATCAATGTCGGCCAGTTTGCCTTGCAAATGATGCATGAAGTTTTGGTTTCTGATTTTGACTCTTGGATGGCTTTGATATACACTCACACACACACAGAAAGAGAGAGAGAGAAAAAGAGAGATGAGTTTGAACAGAAACTTGGCCCAAAAGGTAGACTGTGCGAATGACATAATTGACCTTTAAGCAAATTACTGTGCTCTAGGAGAAAGCATTTACATATGTGAACTATAGTTTTAGCAGAGGTTTCTATTTCATTGTAATTATTGGCACTAAGCGTCTAATTATAAACTTAAATAGTCCTGGCATAACCTAATAACTACCATGGACTATTTGAAATATTAACAACAAACAAAACATTTAATTACACATTTGCAATATTGTTAGAAACATTGCTGAATATCCAATTGAAATCAAACGAGAATGTTCAATGTTCATGCTGAAAATCTTGTAATTTGAATTTCAGATTATTATTTCTTCGGCCACTAAACAAAAACTATGCAGTACACAATTTCATATCGATTTCATTTCACATCTTGTCTAATTTTTGCCAAAATCCTCCAGTCCCTCCTGTAGCCGAATAACCGCAAAACAAGAGCAACAAACGAGAAAAGCAAAAGCATTAAAATAAACAAAATCGCAAATTGCTAGATATGTATGTATGTATGTGTGTATTCAGTGTTTCAATGGGTAAATGGTAAAGTTAATTGAATAAGTATTAGACAAGATTTCTCCATTACATCAAAAAAATAACAACTTGCAGAAGAAGCACAAAGAAAAAATTTTCATTCGACAATTTGTCGAAAATAAATTTTCAATCGGAATTTGGCTCGAGCTTTTGAATAGGCTTTATTGAGGTTGCTTTTTGGGGGTTATGAACACTGGCCAGTACAAGGGGTGAACATGCTAATCTACTACAGCAAATCGTACAGACTGCCCGTAGATGCCGATGCATCCTACCTATGCATGGAGATGCATATGCAGAAGGAGTTTTGGGAGGTAAATACAATGCAAATTAAAGAAAAAAAACCCAATTGTGTGTGTGTGTGAGAGACTGTGTGCCTAAGGATTTAATGTTTTAAACAAAAAAAAAAAAAAAAAAAAACAAAAAAAAAAACAGAAAATGGAAGAGATGCCGTGGCTAAAAGCATTTCATGCTACGACAGCTGCATATGCAGGCTGACTCCAGGACATGCTGGCTTCTGGATTGCCTCGATTGCTACGGCAGGACACGCAAAAGCGCAGCACAAATATTGACCAAAATGCTAAAGCATTCAGAAATGGCCAACAACAATGGGGCAAGGGTAAAGCCAAAGCTAAATCCTAACACAGACTATATGTGAGAGGGCGGGGCTGGTTAGTTACTGAGAGTAAGGGGCAGGATACATGTATGCTCGGATGCTTGGCATCCAAGGGCGTTTTATTCTTTAGCTGGCCCAATATTGCCCATTCGAAATGATGAATCACTTGTTCACTTTATTTACGTGCATTTTCTGGTACAAGATTTTCAATACCTGTTTGTTTGATTTGCAATTCTCGCTTTCGGGTTGCACTTAACTATATTAATTTTCAAATTGATTTTTGTGTTTTTGTACATTTCTAAAGCTGTTTTCGTTGTGCTCAAGTTAAGAATTCGCTCTGTCTGTTTGTATTCTACGAATAACCGAAATAACACAAGTAGCACGAAAGTTTGCCTGCTGCTAGTGGTGATGTTGGATCAAAACAATACCGGAAACCGGAAACTGCCAACGGAAATGTACTTTGTCTTTTTGACAGCGACGGAAAAAAAGCAGTTAGAAAATACTTGAAGCAAAGTATATCGAGCAGCACTACCAACAACAACAACAACAAGGACACCGACAACGACAACTACAATAAGAGACTGTACTCCCCCCACAGAAACCCCTTACTTTGCCATTTCTCTTGCCTAAGGCCCATTTGGAGAGGCGCCAAGACAAAAACCCAGAGAAAGGCCTAAGCAAGGCAAAGTCTGCTGTTTGCTGCTTCGTTGCTGCCACATTTATGCCTCTTAAAAAGAATATTTGTCATTTGCTGTTAGCATTTTAGCTAAATGCGAAATTAAATGAAGTGGATTTACATATTTCGTAGCCTGCCTGTACTTTTAAGTACACCACCATTCCCACCCACCATTCACCATACTCCCCACTGTCCTTTTTCTTTAAATGTGAGAGTGCCTTGGCATGTGTAGGAAAAAGTCTTTTTCTCTCTATCTAAGTGTGTGTGTGTGTGGGTGTGTGTTTGCAGCTGCTCCGGAAAATAACTTTTTAATAAGTTAAACTCGTTGATTTCTAGATTCTCTGCACTGTGGTTTCCTTTGGTGGCCACGAAACGAGCATAACGCCAGATGCCCAGCTCGAGCTTTGGGAGTCGCATTCCCCGCGGATTACACAAAGTTGCAAAATTTTCTGTGACAAATTTATTTGTGTGCCGCATTATACACAAACCTGTGTAGATATTGTCGGAAACAACCATGTCCTCTAAGGGCTTGTGTCAAGTAGAAATTGACCTCTCCGTAATTTCTTGCTGTCCATCGACTAATGTCGGGAATAAGGCGATGCGTCCATCTTCCCTTCTCAGATTGGTTCCAGCTAGATTGCCAAAGTGTTCGGGTTTCGTTTTTGGCCGCCACCCGAGCGTCGTTTTTACTTATTCCTCTAGCCACTTCATTTGCGGTTGCTTGTTCCTTCACAAGCAGATCAATTGGCTCCATTCCTGCTATTACTAATGCCGCATCATCCGAGACTGTGCGGAATGCGCTGCATACTCGAAAAGCGCAGAGGCGATATGTTGATATAATGCCTCTGCTATAGCTCGCAACGGTCATGGCGTGTGCCCAAATTGGTGCTGCATATAATATAATTGATCTGGTCACGCTCATCAATAACATGCGTCTATCCTGTTTGGGTCCTCTCGTGTTTAACATGATGCGAGAGAGAGCCCGCATCGATTCTGAAGCCTTAAGCTGGAGGTGTGTGAGGTGCTCACGGAATGATAGCCGTGTATCTATCCATACTCCGAGGTATCGTATGGCTCGTTTTGTTTCGATGGTAGTACCATCTACCTGTATTTTCGCAGTTTCGACCCTTTTCCTGCTGGAGATAAGCACCGCCTCGGTCTTGTGGGCAGCCAGAGTCAAGCTTACTGACCTCAACCTCTCTGTAATTCGGATCAATGCCGTGTTTGCAGCTTCTTCGACCTTGTGCAGCTCTTTTGAGACAACCACTAGTGCGACGTCATCTGCATATCCCACAACTTCGCACCCTTGTGGCATGCTGAGCCTTAGAAGTCCGTCGTACATTGTGCTCCATAACAGAGGGCCCAAGACTGACCCCTGGGGGACTCCTGCGGATACACTGCGTACTTCTGGTCCTGTTGAGGTGGCATATCGCAATTGCCTATCCGCGAAATAGCTCCAAATAATGGCTTGAGTATGCGGGGACTTTGAAGTGGCTTATGGAGTCTAAAATGCATCCCCAATCTGCGGAGTTAAATGCATTTTTAATGTCCAGGGTTACCACTAAGCAATACTTCTTGTTACCTCCCTTCCACCGGACGCCATCTATAGCGTTCGAAGCAATATTTGCGACTTTATTTATTGCATCGGTGGTAGAACGCGCCTTCCGAAATCCATATTGATTTGGGGATAGGTCGCCTCCAGCATGAATCGCGACATTCAGCCTGTTATATATTAGTTATAAGTTATAAGACGAAGCCTCCTCTGTAGGTTTCCCTGGCTTTGGAATTAGCACTAGGTTTTGTGATTTCCACCTTCTGGGAAACACTCCTTCACGCAGGCATTGCGTGTATGTTTTAGCAAACGCGTCGGGGCGTAGTACCATCGGCAACCTTAATGCGCGATTAGGAATAGAGTCCGGGCCTGGGGCCTTGTTGGGTTCGAGACACCTGGCAATAGCGAGAACTTCGTCGCATGTTACAGGTTCAATTTCGTAATGTTCAACTGGAACTGGGCATCTCTGAGATAGCGTTACAATCCTGGTCGGAAATGCGTAGATGCGTTTAACTACGATCTTATATGCCCGTCCCCAGGGGTCACGGTCTGCTGAGTCGCAAAGTCTCAGAAAAGCTTCCCGTTTTGAGCGTGCGATTGCCAGCTTCAAAGTTTTTCTGGCCACGCTGTACTCTTCATGGAGCTGTGTACATGAACCATCCGCTTCTTCTCGCTCTTGTGTAGCGCCGCCTTGCTGCGATACATTTCCGGCGAATGTCACCAATGTCGCTGCTCCACCAGAATACAGGTGATAATGCCTTCTATAATTCTTTATTTGCGTCATGCTTGCACTGCAGGCTGCGTCCAGGTTGCTATAGAGCTGTTCGGCCAACACGCCAGCCGAGTTCCGTGAGAATTGGGCCCTCTCAATTAATGCTGAAAAAGCCTGCACGTTCAATGTTTCGGACTTGTAGCCTTTATCGATGCTAGGAAGTCTTGCAGGTGCAAGTTGTGCTTCCCCGACTGAAAAATGTATGGCTTCATGGTCGCTTGCAGTATATACATTAGCAATTGCCCAGCTAGTTGACCTATAAAGACTATCACTGACGAAAGTCAGGTCTATTACTGAGCCAAGTCCCGTTCTATTGAAGGTATTTTGGGATCCTACGTTAAGCAAAGCTATATCAAGTGTTGCAAATGCCTCTAAAAGCGCTCTAACTTTGGCATTGGTTAGACTGCTACCCCATTCAACAGACCAGGCGTTGAAGTCCCCAGCTATAATAACAGGGCTGCGGGTACGTGCGTCTGCCGCGAGATCGTCTAAGGCATCACTGAAGCTTTGGATGTTCAGACTTGGTGGCAAGTAGCAGCTGTAGACCCAGTGGCCGCTTATGTTTGCCCTGACATAGTGCTCCTTGTTTAGCACGGAACGCTGCAGTAGTGATGGCGTTCCACAAGCCCAGATCGCTGCCTTCCCAGAAATACTGCAGGACCAGTTATTTCCAGTTCTGGCCTTAAATGGTTCACTTATAATGGCTATGTGTGTTCTAGACTCACCCACTGTCTGTGATAGCAGCTCATGGACTGCCCAGCAATGATTTAGATTAAGCTGAATAAACTTAATCATCATTATTGTGTTTACGGGTCTCGTTGGATGACCGCCCGTTTGCGGAGGGGCATCTCTGGCTGCCAGCTACATGTGAGAGTGTAGTCAGTCCTTCTGCTGCACATAGAAAACATTTGGCCTCGTTACAGCAGTCCCGAATTTTATGACCGCTGGTTCCGCATTTTAAGCACCAGCCACTTCTGTCAACGTCACTATTAAATTTGGCAGCGACGTGATCAGTTTTTAGGCACTTGTAGCATCTAACTCGGGCATTATTAATTCTGATTCGACACACTGACCATGCCACTGTAATCTTATTGGCCTTGAGGATTGTATCTGCGGTTGTTGCCGGAACACATATGAGCGCTTTCTGGGTATCACGGTATGATGGGCGGAGACTTTTCTCTCTAGATCAATTTTCAACTTGGTAGAAAAGGCTGCTACTATCTCTTCTACGGTTGTCTCGTTGTCTAGGTCCAGTATTTCCAGCCTTATATTAACTGTGAGAGCGCGAGTTTCAAACTTGGCGCCCAGCACATTGCCAATATCTTCTTTAAGCTTATCAAAGTTATCTGCTCTTCCCTTACTTAGCTCGAGGAGAAGGTCGCCATTCGCTGTGCGCCTCACTTTGGTAACATTACCTCCAACGGCTTTAATTTTTTCATCTTGGCTTCTGGTTACCATTTTGAGCATATCGCTATATAAGACCCCTTCAGTGCTATGCAGGGTAATAGCATCTGGTCTATGCTTTAACTGAGCCCTTCTTTTTGTTTTAGACTCCACAGTTTTCCATTCAGGGTGAACTTGAACTCTTGCTGTGCATTGTTCTGGGTCTTATTTGCCTGTGTACCTTTGTGAGAAGCTTTTCGGTCTGCCAATTTTGTCCTACTGCTTTCTTGAGGTGTCCACTGTGTCTGCACATTTATGGTATTCTCCTTTTTTTTGAGGATTGCGAATGCTGAGAGCGCAGACTTGTTCAGCGCAAAGACACGCTGGGCTTGGTCCTTCAGTCATTGTTTACATATATGGCGTATCGCAGTGCTTTAGCTAGCTCACCTGACTTTTTCACCATTGACCGGAGTAGAATACCTAGGTCTTCGTTTTCAAGATCAACTGGTTCGCATATTGCGTTCATCTGATTCGGCTGCTGTGGGGCGGCATCTTCGTTGGGGTCGAGCGACCAAGCGGTTGGAGTTGACCATTGGCTCGGCTGATCTGGCGGTATTAAGACCCGCCGGGCAGAAGCCCTTTGCCCATCCTCTTCGTACTTCATTTGACTGCCCGGCATTGCCATAGCGGCAGGGGCCAATGCTGGCAGGCGCTGAAGCCGTAATCTATCTAAATATCGAGTTTACCAGTAGATTCGAAATTTAGAAAATTTCCAAAATTCCAACGATCGCCAAGAGGTGCAGCCTGAAAGTATGCACCGCTTATGTACGCTGTTACGGGCTGTAAGCTTACAGTGTCTGCTACCCGTATCAGCTGTGTCCGAATACGTTGACCAACACTGCTGAACAACTGATGCTATCGAGCGCAAGGCAATTATCACCAGATGGAGCGAGAGAAATTCCTAAACTTTCTCACCCACACCAACACAGGATGCAAGTGAGAGGCGGGAAAAGGAGCTCAACCCCCCTGTCTTCCGGCTGTGAAGGTCAACCAGGTGGAGTAGTGGCTCCCGATTGAGCCCGCAGGTGTTTGGGTACGTAGCACCACCCCTAACCGACTCTGGTTAACAAGTGTGTATATTCTCAGATCTCAGGAAGCTCCTTTATATGACGAGATTTCGGAACGACTTGGACTACGCGACCGTACTTGGTGAGAAGAAAAACACTGTGGCTGTATGTATGTGTGTGTGTGTGTATGTGTGTGTGTGAAAACTTAATGAGCTAGCAGACTGTTAAAGTAGCTCAACAGCTGCTGTCGCCATTGCAGCTCAGCCGTTGCTGGCTTGAAATTAAATTCAAATATTCTACTTCTGTGTGTGTTTTTGTGTGTCTGTGTGGGTAAGAGCGGTTTCCATTATAATTTGGCAAAAAGTTTTGCCATTTCGGTATTTCTATACTGGGTTTACAAGATCTGTCCTTGGTTATTCGAAGATGAAAGTGAAGCATATAATTATTCTTGGCATTTAAAAAAATGAATGGAAAACTTATTTAATTATTGGACTTTGGGGTTTCCTATTAAGATAAATTATAAAAACTATTTTAATCTTAGATTTCCATACAACAAACAAAACTCAGAATAACGATTCTAAAAGCCTTAGAATGCGCTGCAAACTGCACTCGACCTTTGGCCAAATAACTCTGGCCGGGATTAGGTGTAAAAATTCAACGAGAGTCACGGCCTCGTATTGCCCCATGGAACATAAGGTTCTTTGGAGCCACTCCATAGTGTCTTCATTAGCTGCTGCCACAAAGAGCCGATCATTATATTCAGTCACTGGCGCAACTTTGTTGAATTCGAGGCATGCCACGTTCCTGTAATCCTGAAATTCAGAAAAAAAAACTTTTCAGCAGGAGGCAGAAGTTTTTAGCGCAATCTGAAGACGAAATAACGACGATAAACTGCCTGTTTTCAGGAAGAATCTCCGCGTATGGGGACCGTTGTCCATTTGCCTTCTTTGGATTCATTTCTAAATCACTATCTGATTCAATAGGAGGATTAATGGGGCAAGCTCCCATTGCGCAGGCCTCCATCATTTCTCCGCCTTCAGACGACATGCTTTCAAAACTCTCCTCACTAGATGCAAGGACCTCTTTAAACCTGAATTCCAAGAGACGGAATGTTCATTCATATTGAATTTACATTTTCTATTCCGCACACTTACTTCTTAATACGCAATTCATTTCTTAATACTTTGGATTCATTTCTAAATCACTATCTGATTCAATAGGAGGATTAATGGGGCAAGCTCCCATTGCGCAGGCCTCCATCATTTCTCCGCCTTCAGACGACATGCTTTCAAAACTCTCCTCACTAGATGCAAGGACCTCTTTAAACCTGAATTCCAAAAGACGGAATGTTCATTCATACTGAATTTACATTTTCTATTCCGCACACTTACTTCTTAATACGCAATGGTATTTCCTTGACATCGCCCTTGCGTTTTTGTCCGCATCTGAGATCAAATGTAAATGGCGCCGAGCCATTGTCTAACGTCTCCGAGCTTGATTCCGGGGATACCTCAATTTCTGAAGAACGGCTGGTGTCCACTTCTAAACTAGAATCTGATGATGTCTGGCTATAGACTCGTACATCCTTGTCATCCTCAAGCTCAAGATCACCCCAAAACTGACCCAAGCAATTAGTGTCTTGATAGATTGTCATAATAGGTCCAGTTGTTCGGTTGTTGCCCAATCCAGCAACTTCTTTTGAGATCGGACTCGGAAAACAGTCCGATTAAATCACATATCTCCAATCTTCCAGATTGAATCTTGAGCTGAGTTTTGAGTTCCTTCTTTAGCTCACTTATTGTTTCAGAGATCGGCAGTTTGATAACCAATTGCTGAGAAAGGACATTTGCTGACGATTAGGAAAAGTAATATCCTTACGCTTACCAACCTTTCCGGATTGTTCAGTTAATTTGATAGTCAACATTTTTGTCATTTTTTTTTTTAAACTGTTTAGCTACTCTGAAACTAACGTTTTTATTAAATATTATATATTTTGTTGACTGAACAATTCAGTTCATTCATTCAGTGCTTTACGATCTAGACTGACTGAAATACTGTACCCCCGAACGTGTCGAGTTTTACAAACATCCCAGGCATTCTTGGATCTCAAAAATTTGTGAATACTTTCCGTCTGTCTGATTAGATATTTCTGTTAGATATGTCGGAAATGAACAATGGAACAGTAGGCAGCAGAACACCTTTCAGACAATTGGCTTTTCAATTGAAAAGCCTTCTATTATATCCTTAGTATTTCGATAACAGAGTTTAATGTAGAGAACAGTTGAGTAAGCCGCGTTTGAGAAAGGCCTTCAAGGTATTTGTAAATTCACATGTCCAACTGAGTGCTTTCTGAATCAAAGCGCAAATCTCATGCAAATTTCTAGATATCCTCTTCCGAAACCATTCGTTGGCACGCACTTTACGTTCATTCAGAAGGAACACTTACCTCCACACACCACCCAACGCCCCTTCAATCCGCCCACACACACACACACACATACTCATCTGTACAGATGAATGACAAAATATTTTCACTGTTCCAGTGGTGTACAACATGAAAAAAAGTGACATATACTGTACTCACTTACAAAGAGTACATTTATTACTGTCACTCACTCTAAGTGAGTACAGTATTTTTACTGTACTCGGTTCTTATAGCTACTCGAATATAATGTACAGCAGAGAATGAGTACAGTATTTTTCATAACACCTTACTACTGTACAGTACTATGATGTTGGAAATGAATACATTCATGCAGACCTCTACTGCACACGTTGCTGCCCCATACAAAGTTTGTCTTAAATAAATGTAATTCGTTTGTTTTTTAATTTTCTTTTTTGAAACTAAATAGAATAAAGGGAAATGAAAAGGAAAACGTAAAAGAAAAAAAACGTATATTTCTTCGCCCCAAAACATTTCTCTTTCTTTCTCTTTTTCTGTAAAGGAAATGCAAAAATACAATTTCAATGCACGGTCCTCGTCGTCAACGTTGTAGTTGTGTACGCTCGCATGAGCGTAAAATATACATAAAGAAATAAAATAAATTCACACGCAACTGTCAATGGTTGCGTATTTGCAAGCTCTTGGCCCCTTGACCCGCACAGATTCTCCGATTCGCCCCGGTCCCGTCCCACTCCCTAGACGATATCCTTGTCGTCGCCGGTTGCTTGACTGTTGGGTCTTGGGTAATATTTTATGCAAATTGCAAGTTAAGTGTGAAAATAGTAGTGATAGGTTTAATTCAGCAATGTCAACCAAATAGACCGATTCCGTCGCCGGGTTCGAACCGAGTCTGGCGTCAAGATGGGCGTGGGCAGGAAAGGAAAAAGGAAGTTCTGAAACTGCACACAGCAGAAAATCAGCAAAACTGGGAATACTGAATGACAATTTCCGAACTTACCATCAGCAACAAGAAGTAGCAGCAGACAAAAGGGAAAGAGAGTGAAAAAAACAGTCCAGCAATAGAGAATGCAACAATATTTGAAATACACTAACCATCAACCGATCACCTGATCCTAATCAATCGAAATATTAATATTTCAATTCGATTTAAATCTGAAAACATCGGATGGCCTTTGACAAACTGGTTTTAAATACTTCTAAAGTTTCAAATTTCCTGAAAAAGTTTTAATCCCAAGAACAAGTGTATTCGAAATAGAGAAGGACCTACATACAATCATTGAAAAGGCATTGCAGATTTTCATTGTTAGCAAAGTCAGTGGACCCAGCGCAAGAGCAAAAGGGGAAGCAAATGAAAATGGAAAATGAAAAAGAGAAGAAAAAGCAAAAACCAACACCAATCCCATGAACATTTAGAGACCAGTCGCCCAGTGGCAATTTTTTTTGTTTTTATAAAATTTGTAGCGGTTCTTCTTCTTTTTTCTAGTATTTTTTTTTGGTTTTTTTTTTTTGTTTGCTGCTGTATTTATGCTCTACTCTTGTTCTGCGACGAGTGCGCTTAACCATTTAGCTGATGTAACAACCCAGGCGAGCAACCAACCACTCAGCCAGCCAGCCAGCCAGCTAGCCAGGACTGTCGACAACCACACCCACACACACAGACACAACTTCAGCTCGTTCAGCTCAGAGCTCGACGGAATGTCCTTGTCAGCATTTTGCGTAGTGAAATTTTTTGGTAAAATCTATTTTTCATCTTGGATTATGTGAATACATGAATAGAAAGAATGAAAGAAGAATGGAAAGCTCTATTGTGACAGTTGATTTCGTTTGTTTGCTTCCACCATCATCATTTCTCTTTCTTTTCTTTTGTCTCGGTTTTACTACATACCAATCATCCTTCCTTCGTTGCTTTCTTTTTTTATTCCTGCCACACATTCACACTTGCACACACATCATGACGATGATGTTGGCACTGCGGCCAAGTGGCATCCAATGAAAATTGCATTTGCCATGCCAAACATTTTTGCCATGCCAAACATTTTTAGCTTCATTAGAACATGATTTTAGCTTCATTAGAGGCATGCTCTACAAAAACGACAGAGTTCCAAAACCCAACCTCAATGCCTATATCGTGAGCCCTTAAACGTATGCTATAAAGTATGCAATGTAACTGGACGGACGCGAATGCATTTGCCTGTATGTGCACCTGTCTGAAATCGTAATTTCAATAAAAGTTGTTACGTGCACGTTGAAATTTTAATTGAAAGCACCAACCGCACACACACGCACACACACATACGACCACACTAGCCCACATATTCTCATTCTCTCTCGCTGTCGTCCTCGGAGAACCTGAACTAAACAGCAATGAGCATTTTACAAGGGGCATGACATTTCAAATGCGCTGCGGCCAAGAGGATTATATTGCAAAAAAAAGGCAGAACAAGAGAGACACAAACATACACGCAGAGAGAGAGAGAGAGAGAGAGAGAGAGAGAGAGAGAGACATGCGAATCTATTTCATCAAGCAATGTTCACTGAAAATTAACTAGAAACTATCATATAATTATAACCATTAATTTACCACATCAAGGCAGTTTCTAGTAGAAACTAACTAGTTTTAGCATTATTTTTGATAGTTAGCATTGGAAGTCAAAGAAAGTTTTGATCCTCAATTTTGATGAAATTGCCAATTAAAAATTCTATAATTCAAAAAAGGATTAATTATGAAACTTCTCAATCAACATAGCTTTCACAATTTTGTCTAGAAATGTCTTATTAGCATTTATTTTAGTTTATTCTTATTTATTTTTCCAAGAGCTGAAACGTTATTGCACATTCTGTCATCGCCTTCTGCACATTTTTCAGGAATAATCCTAGCCCAATCACATTTTCATATCAAGCATGTACATATGTACACACATTTGTTTCTACTTTGAAAGCCTGTTTCGACCATTACACTTGAAAGGACAACCAAAAGCTTGTTGAGACGAACATTAGGTAGCTGCGAGTCAGTTATACCCATCGACGAGGCAGCCACAAACTAAGTCGTTAAAACAAAAAAAAAGAAGAACAAAAAACAAGGGAGAAAAACAGGAACAAAAAAATAAAAGGACCCTATCAGCTTACTGAAACTTTCCTGCAGTCCTGGCCGGGAGGCATGTTCGTTGGTTGGTTTGGCCGCTGCCAATTGCAAGTTTGCATGTTAAGCGCCAAAAACTTTATGCTAAACTTTTGGCATTTTTCATCTATATATTTATTTATACGTTTCTTTTTGCTAGCTTTCATCGGATTCTATCTTCTTTTTGTTTTTGTGTTTTTTTTTTTTTATTTTTGGGAATTTTAATTCCCAAAATGTATGTAAATGTTGGCAACTATCGAATGGCTTCAATGTCGTTAGATTTTATGTACGAGAGTGCTCAATTCCCTTGATGGACTGACAACAAACTATGAATGAAGGGTTTTGGCAAACAACAAGGACAAGATATTCAAGATATGTATGTACATACACTCTGGCCAGGCATTTTAGCTTCATAGATACATATATGTATTTATCAAGCACTTTAGTCGCATGGCAAGTCGTAAATTTAAAAAACAAAATAAAAATAAATATTTCATAAACAACAACAAATATTTTTCACGCGCTGACCAAAATTATTTTAAATCACCTGCTGCCCGCATTTATCATTAGAGCAGGCAGTACTCATCCACTCGTTTCGGCCCCGTTCCCGTTCTCGTTCCCGGTCCACCATTTGTCAGTTTTCCTTGGCCGGGCTCCCTAACGACCACAGAAAGTCTTCAACTACCTGGGCGACTACAACACCAAGCAACAACAAGCAAAGAAGAAGTTTCAGCATAAGATTTGCCAAAGAGCACTTTATTTTTGCCCTAGCACTGCCACGCCCATTACCCACTTTTACCTCCCAAACGCCCAGTCTCTTATAATGTTTGTTGCTTTTGCTATTCTGATGTTATTTTGCCATTTTCGCGCTTGGTCGAGGAAAAACTGTTTTGTTATCACAGTGATAAATGGAAAATTATTTTGAATCGAGCAACTACTTAAAAGAATTCCCAAAGGTTGTAAT